>WTSP01021664.1:19332-35323 GCA_025331215.1 Actenoides lindsayi | reverse complement strand
CCCCCTCCCCCCCCCATTTCTCTTAGCTTTTAATCTGAGCAGACATCATATGGTATGGAATACTACTTTGGTCAGTTTGGGTCAGCCATCCTGTCTATGTCCCCTCCCAAGATCTTGCCCACCCCCAGCCTAATGGTGAGGGGGGAATAATAGAGAGAGAGCCTTGACACTGTTTGACCACTGCTCAGCAGTAGCCACAACATGGGTGTGTTATCAACACCTTTTTAGCTACCAATACAAAGCAGTACATGATGACGGCTGCCTATGAGGAAAATTTAACTCCATCGTAGACAGACCCAGTGCACAGGTAACAAAGCCTACCTTGAGTTTTCATTTCTTTCTTTTTCCCTCTGAATGTAAATAGTCACAACAGCCAGCTGATAGATTTCTTCCTAAAACTGCTCCCATCTGTACTTATTTCTATGTTAAAGATTTCTATGAGGATCTGCTTCATAACTAGTCTTCAGAATGCAGGGAGCTATTGAATAACAGCTGCCTGGTCCTCTTCTTTTTGCAGTGGAAATGTAGTAGTTCTGCTATGCTTCAGGCTTTCTGACTACTTTTCAGGTAATTTAATCTTGAGTTAATATTTAAGAATATTATCCTGTCATTTTCCTGACAGAATTCGGCAATGAGATACATTTTACAAAGTTGAGAGGTCATAAAATTCAGGGTAAGTTCAGAGAACTGAAATGTTCTTTAATTCTTTAACCATTCTGAGAAAGAGGCATTGAAATTTGAAAGTGAAATGACGCTACACAGTAAATAAAATTGGCAAATTGTATTTATAAACTGTGTGTTACCAGGTCTGTCCACTCTTCTCTTATAATTCCTATTTCATTATTGATTAGTTGCAAAAATACTTCATAGATTGAACTGCATTTAAAATGTTTCATTTGAGGTAACTGCAAATATGCAGTAGTGATGTTCAGCATCTGTATTTGCAATAAACAGAAAGACCATTAAATTTAGATCTATCTGAGTAAAATTACTTTAAAATATTTATACTATTATCATTTAAATAAAATACGTTTTGCTTGAACTAGTCATATACAAATGTACCAAACATATAGAAATTGATTTTTGCATAAATTCCTTTATTTAGACAAATTCAACAACATATTCTACAATAAATAAGGTCAAAAACAATTCTCACTATTACTTTAGTGAATTAGCACTTCATTTTACCTGGATAGGAAAGCTATATTTAACACCTAGCTTCATTTTCTGTGGAATCTGTTTTCAAGGGGAACACAGAATGTATTATAAGGAGTGTACCTTTTAAATTATGTATTATTCCTGATGCGCATTACTGGCTGTTCTTATCCAAATGCTGTTTTATTAATTTATTGCAAGAGTTTTCAATACATAGCACAAGCATAGATCATAGCAAAATTTGATTCCCTGCCTATTTTTGCATAATATAGCTTTATGGTTTTTTAATTTGTTCTTCATCAAGACTGCATTACAAACAGGTGGTCTAGATTTACACGTTTGAGGTTCATTTTAACATTCAGTTGTTAATCTAAATAAGGACAAGATAACCCACTTAGTGGATGAGGAAAGGCTGTGGATGTTGTATACCTAGACTTTACTAAAACCTTTGACACCATTTCCCACAACATTCTCCTGGAGAAACTGGCTGCTCATGGCTTGGACAGGTATACTCTTTACTGGGTGAAGAACTGGCTGGGTGACTGAGTGCAAAGAGTGGTGGTGAATGGAGTTAAATCCAGTTGGTGGCTGATCACAAGTGATGTTTCCCGTGCTCAGTATCAAGACTAAGTTTGTTTAATGTTCTGTTTAATATCTTTATTGATGATCTGGACAGGGGGATCAAGTGCACCCTCAGTGAGTTTGTAGATGACTCAAAATTGGGTGGGAACATTGATCTACTTGAGAGAAGGAAGGCTCTACAGAGGGACCCGGACAGTCTGGGTAGATGGGCCAGGGCCAATGGGATGAGGTTCAACAAGGCCAAATGCCAGGTCCTGCACTTGGGTCACAACCATTTCATCAGTGCTACAGACTTGGAGAAGAGCGGCTGGAAAGCTGCCTGGTGGAAAAGAACCTGGATGTGTTGGTTGACAGCCAACTGAATATGAGCCATCAGTGTGCCCAGGTGGCCAAGAAGGCCTAGCTTGTATTAGTGTGTGACAGGAATAAGGAAGTGATCATACCCCTCTACTTAGCACTGGTGAGGCTGTACCTCAAACACTGTGTTCAGTTTTGGTCACCTCACTACATGAAAGATATTGAGCTGCTGGAGCGCATCTAAAGAAGGGCAACAAAGCTGGTGAAAAGTCCAGAGAGCAAGTCTTACAAAGGACAGCTGAGGGAACTGGAGTTTTTGTCTGATGAAAAGGAGGGTTGTGGGATTGCCCTCTACAATGACCTGAAAGGAAGTTGTAGTGAGGTGGGGGTCAATATCTTCTCCCAAATGACAAGGTAGAGCAAATGGCCTCAAGTTGTGCCAGTAGAGATTTAGACTGGACATTAGGAAAAATTATTTCACCAAAAACTTTGTAAAGCCATGGAACAGGCTGCCCAGGGAAGTGCTAGAGTCACCATCCATGGAGATATTTCAAAGATGTGTAGATGTGGAGCTTAGGGTCATGGTTTAGCATCGGACTTAGCAGTGTTAACAGTTGGATTCAATGATCATTAAATTAATCAATTGATTCAATCCCATTTACCTTAAGATACTTTGAAATATACTCAACTTCCACAATGATAGAGTTTGTGTGTTTGAAACAGGTTTTTGCAGGCTACTGGAAAAAGGACATTTGATAATAGTTGAGGCATTCTGTCTTCTGTTTCCCAATGATTTAATAGATCCCATAGAAATCTGAAAAACTTAATTCCATCTCGGACAACCTATCTGTTGAAACACTGGATATTTATACTGAAGGCTGTGAGGCTGATTACAAATAGCTGAGATAGCTCTAAGTATTTTAGATAAAAGTTAGAGTTCTGAACAGTGCAACATGTAGCTTGCATGATCTAAGGCACAGCAATCTGCAGCAGAAGGGCTTCTCCACAGTGTAGACCCACTTTGAGCACCTTGACTAAATTTTTTTCTGAGATCATATGTTATTCCAGTGAGACTACCATTGCTTTTAAATGATTTCATTGACATTAACTAGAAAATAGGTAAACAATAGCACTGGTGGCAAGAGTTGCTGAAGAGTCAAAACACACAAGAAGGCAGCTTAATATAGTGGTGGATAGAGGGAGAAAGAAATTTGCTAAGCAAAAAGATGCAGGAGAGTCTATAATTAACAAACAGTCCCTCTGAACCTAAAATTGAAAGCCATGATCCTTAGTCTTTTCTCTTGGCTGCCACCCAATGATTGTGTGGTCCATTGCAGGAATAGTGAATGATGCCTGTAGAAAGATGAGAACCTCTGGTAGCTCTCAGGTCTACAGTTTCTTATATCAGTTTGGAGACTTGTATGCTAAAGATCTAATTCCACTTAAACTGGGCTTTCAGTAATTCTAGATGGTGGGGGTTTTATTATCATCATTCTTTTAATATAATTACAGTCTTTAAAAAGATTATATCAACTTACATACTTTAAAAAGATTATATCAACTTAACTTTTGTTACTGCGTTATGAAGCAAATTTTTATTATATGTTTGCACATATGCCGTGGTATTCCTGTCTGATAAAGAGAATGGAGAATGAATCAGAAGTATAGTGTAAAACTAACTTTTGTCTGAGACCTTCTGCCTCTTTTATTATTGAAGCTGAAAGGTCTTTAGTAAACAAGGCAGATAATTGCAATAAGAAAAAAGATAAAGCTGATGGTAAACAACCATGTGTTTTTAAGTGGCAAAGCTGTCTTTGCTTTTGCATCAAAGTTTCTAGATAGAAGCTAACAGAGCTAGGAGGCCTGCATGGTTGGGCAGAGAGCTAATGAATAAACTTAAGTGGAAGAAGGAAGTACATAGAACATGGAAGGAGAGGCTAATCACGTGGGAAGAGTACAAAGAGATTGTCAGAGGATGCAGGAATGCAACAAGAAAAGCTAAGGCCTCCTTAGAACTAAACCTGGTGAAGGAGGTCAAGAACAAAAAGATAGGCTTTTTCGTGTATATTGGAGATACAAGGAAGACTAGAGGAAATGTGGGCCCTCTGCTGAATGAAGTGGGTACTCTGGTGACTGAGGATAGAAAGAAGGCAGAGTTACTGAGCTCCACCTTTGCTGCTAAGGCCAGCTCCCAGGGGTTCCAGTCCTATAACACCACACAGGAAGTCTGGAAGGAGGAAGATTTCATATCAGTTGAGGAGGATTGAGTTAGAGAGCAGTTATGTAAACTGAACATCCACAAGTCCATGGGCCCTGATGGGATGCACCCACGAGTGCTGAGGAAAATGGAGGAGGTCATTGCTAGGCCACTCTCCATAATCTTTGAGAGATCCTGGAGAACAGGAAAGGTGCCTGAGGACTGGAGGAAGTCTAGTGTCATCCCAGTCTTCAAAAAGGGCAAGAAGGAGGACACAGGTAACTATACTGTAATGCATCAGTTTCTCTAAGAGGAGGCTGTGGGAAACCATATCAAAAGCCTTAGAGAAATCAGATAGACAATGTCCACTCTCACCCCTCATCAATCAAGCAAGTTACTTTATCATGGAAGACCATCAGCTTGTCAAGCATGATTTGCCCTTTCCCGATCACATGCTTCATTTGACTTGAGCTAGTCCCCAGGAGCATTCATTCTTTAACTTTCTGTCCTGAGTTCATCTAAGATAGGGTGTATTTTCAAAAGAAGTTGGGAGAGGCCAGAGCCAGGATAGCCAACCTAACCAACCAGTGGGATATTTGATACCATACTGACATCATGCCTGCTATGTAAAGGGATGGCTAGCCTGGGGGAGCACACAGTTTTTGTGTGCAGTGGTAGGGTCAGGTGGTTTTAGTGAGCACTGAGGTTTATATCATTTGTTTTATATATTATTTCATTAGTATTATAGTTGTTTCTTCTCTCCTTGTGTTGTTATATTAAATTCTCCTTATCTACAACACAGGGAGTTTTGCCTTTTTCTCTCGATTCTCCTTCCCATTCCACCGAGGGGGAAAGTGGGGGAACAGTGAGTGAGGGGCTGCATGGTGCTCAATTGCCAGATGCGCATTAAACTACAGCACTTTCCCAGGGACTGAAGTAAGATTGATGGGCTTGTAATTTTCTGGATCGTCTTTTAAGCCCTTCTTGTAGATGGGTGTGACGTTAACCCTCCTCTAGTCTTCTGGAACATTCCCCCGATCTCTATGACTTCTTAAAAGATTATGGAGAGCAACCTCACAATGGTGTCCACCAGCTCTCTTAACATCCTCAGATGGATAACATCTGGGCCCATCGATTTATAAAGGTCAGCACCCATAATAGTTTGAACACCATCTTTCTTCACTGACCATGGGTCTGTGTTTACACCTCTCTGGATTTCCGTTCCCGAGGCCTGGAGGTCAACAATCATAGTAAGGACAGAGACAAAGCACTATTGATGATTAGTTCACCTCATCTGGTGATATTTTCCTTCTATTTCTGCTTGGTTTTATATGTAGTTTTTGACACCTCTGAACAATTTCAATTCAAGCTGAGATAATGCTTTTCTAATTGCATCTCTGCATGTCCTGTCAATGCCTTTGTAGTTCTCAATGGTATTTATTCACCTTTCCATCTCTGGTACACTTCTATTTTGGCTTTGAGCAGACTTGGAAGCCCACAGTTAAGCCAAGGGCGTCTCTTGCTCTGCCTGCTTCCCTTATCTTTAAAGGGAATGAACCATTTTTGTGTTTCCAGGAGAGCATTCTAGAAAAACTCCCAGCACTCGCTAGCTCCTTTATTATCTACAGAAGCTCCCCACAGAATCCCTACCAATTGAGCTATGAGAAAGATGAAGTTTGCTCTTCTAAAACCTAAAATATTTGTCTTAGTACTACTATTCAGTGTGCTCAGCAAGACCCCAAACTCCACAATATTGTAATCACTTCAGCCAAGGCTCTCACTAACCAAAATATTACAAAGCAGGTTTTCTTAGTTTGTAAGTAGCTAGTCCAGCAGTGCCTCATTCCTCGTTGGCACATTTGTATGAGGAAAAGGTCCTCTATACATTCTGGAAACTTAAAAGATGACATGTGGTTTGCTGTATTGTTCTTCCAACAGATGTCTGGGTAGTTGAAGTCATCCATAAGAACCACGTTCTGTTGCCCCAAAGCTTGCTCAATGACCCAAATACTGCTTTATTAGCATTCTTATCTTGATTTCGAGGTCAGTAGCAGATGCCTACTATAAGATTCCCCTTGGACATGACCGCTCTGATCTTGACCCAGAGACATTTGATAAGGCTTCCACAATTGCCATAGTTGACTTTTGTACATTCAAGGTTCTCTTATATTTTTGAAGCTGATCAGGAAAGCATATCTTTCTGTATCAGTCCCTGATGAGGTGGCCTAGCTTCATAAACCCAGATCATGAGAGATTCTTAAGAAAAAAGTGATCTGGAATAGGGGGAAATGAGACTAAGTTTTCTTTTATAAAAATGTGAATTAATGTTTTAATCTGTATCTGTAATATGCATTGGCTTGTTCTATGCATGACTGAGAAGAAATACTGTAAAACTGCACAGCCTTGAATGGGACACTGGGAAACTTCGTATTTAAGCTGCAGAAGTGTTCCAGAGATGTTAGGACTTGACACTGCAGACAGCTAAATGTCATTCCAGATATTTTTGCCAAGGTAAAAAGCTATACTGGAAGATCAGAAAAGAGTGATGTAAGGAGCCGTTTCAAGATCCTTTGGTTTATAAGAAGCCTAAAAGCCAGGGGAACCCAGTGTCTGGATCCACAGAGCGATTCAGGTGGATGACTTCTACAGGAAACAAATGGAGACACATAATCACACTTACTGTTATGTGTTTGATACACAAATAGAAGAGTCTAAGTAGTTATTTAGTACTGGCTAGTGTATTCAGTGATCAGTTTTTTGAAAACAACCTTCTTCTCGTCTTGGAACAAATTAAAATGTTAGAAGGAAAAGAAAACAATCAGGTTAATATCTCTGTACTTAATTGTATATTCTCCTGCTATTCTGACTGCAAATTATGGTCAAGCAGCGTCTTCTAAAGAATAAGATTTAAATCTGACTAAAATACCTGAGATAATATAATGGATCTAAAATAAAGTGCTCACTGTCATGATCTCCCTGTTCTCCAGACTAGCATACTAATGTGAATATTACAGCTCCCTTCTCCCCATACATGAGGATATACGCATGTGGGAGTGGGTGCATCTTACCCAAAATTCAGGCAGGAAGTGGCAAATGTGCATTCCTACAAAGTCTAACTTGTGAGCACACTAAATTGTGCCCCCAAGCCACGAGACAGATATAACTGTAAACCCATCTCTCCTCACCCAACCCAGTGATAAATTCAAGTAAATGAATTCTAGATGTAAAAGCAACCAGCTTATGCTTCACTTCAATATCTATACTTATTGCGTAAATAGTGTATCTCATATCTCAATATATTTAAGACAAGTAGAACTAATACGGTCAGTGGGTGTGAGCAGTATATATGTAGAATTTGAATGGATATTTTTTGGAGTGATCATCAATTTGCAGATAAACACTGAGGTTGTTGGATGTCAACCTCCTTGTTGGCTTTCTATGATGTATCATTTTCATATATACTTTTTTTTTTTTGTTCCTGAAGAGATATTTTTTGAGGACATTATTGAAAAGCAATCTTTGTCTTTTGAGTGGAACAAATGTCATCAAACTATAGGTATTTTTCGAAGCATTTCCCTGGGGAAAAATATCCTATTAGTAAGAGTGTCTACCTTGATAAATTCCACTGTAGTTTGGCTATTCAGAAGCTTTCCTTAGGGTACTCTCATCTGCAAATACATCTCTTTTTGGGCCAGATCAAGCTACAAACTCCCACATTTCTCTTTTCTGAAGTTGTTTCTACTCATTACGTATTCTCATGCAGCAGAGGAACATTCAATGCTCTCTTTAGCAGAGTGATCCCTTTGTACTACTTGTTTCTATATACATTATTCCAAAACTGAAAAGTAAGCTCCTAAATTTATAATTAACCCAAAAATCAAATGAATGAATGCAGTGTTGTTGATAATTATGTTTTGGAAACAAACAAAACCACAGTGATATTTAACTGAAGTAGGACAGGTAAGAAAAAAAGCAAACTAAGGACTTTGAGTATTTTCTGCCCTACTAATTAAATATCTTCATTTGAAGACAGTGATATCTGTGAAATCACAAATATGCCTCTGATGCATGACATCCCCAGCTTAGGGCTCCAGGTACCTTTCTCTGTTTGTTTTTGTTCTATAAGTCTTAATGAAGTAAAAATATATTTACAGTGACCGTAGAAAGCAAAGATACCTTTCGTCCATAGATTCATTCACTATACTAGTCAGCATTTCCAGAGTCTACAAAAAAATCCTTAAAATACATTTTAAAATATATATATTCCTACACCTTCCCAGTGTAGATAATTTCCAGTGCACAGAAACATGTCATAAAGGGTTTAATGAAATGTGTAGAAGTTGATAGGAGGCATGCAACTAGCAAACTGAAGCTACTCAGACTTGGTGATGTGCGTAAGTTGATGTTAATGTGATCTTTTAAGGAAAATTAGAGAGATGTTTTGGGAATGGTGTATGACATTTGGCCAAGATGAACACACGCACCCCCGGAAGAAAAAGGATAGATCATGTTATATTTATTATTCTCTTTTCTTGAAGCACAGCTAAAAATGAATGTAAATAATAGTGACATGGAAAATTTCATTCAGCCTAGGTAACCTCCAATTTTTTCTGTTAGTATCTTCTTTTATGAGCTTTGTTTTTTTTCTGTTTATTCTGTGAGTTTGGGCTCTTTTGTACTTCTTTCTTAAATACCTTTCTTGATACCATTGTAAAGACTCATCTGCAATTTTGGAAGATATGAAATTCAATTATGTGCATCTAAAACTTCAGAAAATTAACCACTGAGATTCTAAAATAAGTTCTGAAACTAAATTTAACTTCCCATTAATGTTGCGTCAATTCTTGCTAATCTGGTTTCCTGATATTGTTTTTAAAAATTTACATATTTCATTCAAATTCTTCAACAGTTGTTATTAACAATGTACTAGCATAGTAAGAACTATTTTTCCTTTTTAAGACTCCTAAAACTCAAGCATATACAGAATTTATTTACCAACAGTACCAGTAGTGTTGTGGATGTTATTCTCCATATTCTGAACAAAACCACTTTTTGCTGGATTTACAATGAATACAAGTGTAAAGTGTTAAATGAAGTCGAATAAGGGCAGTGAGTTATTAGGAAATTAGTGTTTCATTTACTCTGAGATTCTCTTCTAAACATACTTTAAAATTACCTCCTGCCACAACTTTATTGGCTAGAAATAGAATGTTTTATAGCTTTGAATACTGAGTCTATAAAACTTGCAAGGTTATATATACACATAAACCTAAGATACCATATCTGACTACTTTGAGATCAGTAATTCCAGTAACATGCATCAAATCAGAATGAATATATTTCAGTCAATGTTGCTAGTGCTGCTCTTCTGGCAGTTCTTGATCTTGTGTGATGCATATCTTATGTGATGTATATCTTGCGTGATGTATTAAATCTTGTGTGATGTATCAAATGAGGTGCTGCCCACAGATCCATGGAAACATAATGTGTTTCTATATATGATGAAAAGGGAGTCTTAAAGAATCAATGACCCTTCATAGTTCCATGAGCAATGCTTCTGAACTATTTTTTAATGATCCTGGTGCCCTGCAGAGCAAGGGAAAGTATATGTTGTATTGATTTTTAGAAAGACTTAAGTGAATTGTTCTAGTCCATGTTGCGCTCCTTTGTAACTCGAGACCTGTTGAGTGCTTTAGGCTGTGCAGATCTGTGAGAAACACAATGTCTTGAAAAGCAGTTCAATTCAATGGACATAGTAAGTGAAATTCATTTAATTGAAGTAAGAATGAAAATTAAAATATATGCATAATGAGCTTTGAAATTTTGTTCCAGTTCTATCAGTTTTTGAGATACAAATTAATTAGAAATAAATTAGAAAAAATTGTTTGTCACTGATTTTTATAAATATTGCCATCATTCACATTTTTTTAAAAAACTGTTAAGCTTTTCTACTTGGTAAACAATGCAGAGAAGATTCTTTGCTGTTCAGAGACAATACTATTAAAAGCAACTAAAAAAACCAGAAATGTCAATTCATCTACCAAGCAAAATTATTTTCAGAAGGTAGTGCATATTGTTTATTAATTCAGCTGCATTACAGTTAAAGTACTACTTTTCATTAAAACTATTAAATACCTTAAATCATATTTCACTGTATTAAAACCTAGAGCATATAAAAACTATAAAGGAAACATAGAGATCACATTTACTGGATTAATTCCATGTAAAATAAAGCATCATGCCTTAAGATTTTAAAAATGGCTGTATTGGTCCCAGGTCCAATACTTTCTCTCAACAAGGCATTTATGTTAATGTCTAGAGAAGTATAAGGATAGTATCATTATACTTTGCTCGTACTCTTCCACATGTTTGTATGATCTCTTCCTGTAAATGTAAGCTTCTGGAATCCACATATTGTGGATATATATATTGTTTCCTACCATCCACATATTGTGGATTCCAGAATACTTAGCAAAGAGGCTTTTCAGTTCTGTCACATTAAGTATGAAAACTATTGTCCTTCATTCTGAACCTGGCTTCCCACTTGGTTATTTTGATGGCTTTCTAGTCTTAGAAAAAGCAATAAGCCATCAGTGCCTTTTCCAGCTTCTCCATGGCAGCCATGATTTTGTGGACTTCCTTCAAAGCCTTTTACATCATCTATTGAAAAATCCAAGCTAATTTGATTTTTTTTTCATATTTAAACTGCTCTATACCCTTATCATGCTTGTTTTTCCTCTGAGTTTTTTGTCCACTTTTCAGATGGAATTCACATGGACAAACATGGAGCAAAATTCTGGCATTGTTGTTTGCTTTTAGTTCCTTTCCTAAGAATAAGTAATCTTTCATTTGAATTTTTCTCAAGAGGATAGAGTTGATAAAACTGCTTATCATTCCACTGTCTCTCTCCTGCCAAGTCAATTTACAGCCCATTGATCTGGATTTGAAGAACTGCTTTTGCTGTTATGTAATACTTACCTCTCCACCCCACTGAGTTTTATCTACCATTTTATTGTTCAAGTTCTCAGTCTCATAAAGTCCTTGAAATTTATGAACTTCTCACAATCTATTTTCAATCTTACTACTTCAAAGAACCATTAAAAAATATAGACTTTCTATAATGGTAAACATTTTATTAATGCATACATCTATTAACTTTTGTAAGATAGTAATGTCTGTATTTTATTGAGCCCTTTTATTCACTTCAACTTTTTTTTTTTTTTAATTCTTTTTTTAAGAAATTTTCTCCCCTGGTAATTTTTAGTCTGAACATAATCAGAAGATGAAAGCTGGTTCAATAATAAAAGAATTTGATCAATTCCCGAAAGCAAGAGGTCAAGTGACATATTCTACTTTACCCTGATTTTTAAAACCTGTTTATAGGTAATAAAAAAAAAAAGAATAAAATAGGTACTAAAAATAAAGGATAGTACATTCCATATTTGTAAAAGAAAAATTAAACCATAGGAGTTTTGCTTCACCTCTGTTTTTCAGAGAATCTTTAAGTTCTTCCATAAAATAAATGTTTCCTACCATGACCTATCAATCACTCTTCTTTAAATTCCATTGAATATATGTTATCTTTTATAGTTTCTGTTAATTTTCGTTATGGAGTTGGTTGTACAGGACTTCTTAAAAAGAACATAATACAATATTGTAATTGTTAACAAATGATTTTCAAGTCTTTTGCCAGCAAAGATGAAAGATGAATAAATGTTAAGTCTTTTAAGAGTTTCTGGTTTTGGCAACAATCACATTGCTGTAATACAAAAATAGAATCCTCTGCTATGCTGGTCATAAGGCTGGAAATAAGAACTCCCAAATTTTAATTCAAACTCTGCAGCTAAAAAATTAAGGAATCATGAAAAAAATTATTTATGCTTCTTTTTTCTTGTGTGTGCTGTTAAATGGATTATAAGAACGGAAAAACTCTTTTGCTGGTATAAGACCCTGGAGAGCAGACAGTTATGAACCATGTTCTGTTACTGCTTGTCCTGAAACACTCTACGAAATATGTGAATAATATGTTTACAACAAATTCAAAGCAGAAGATATAGCAGAAAATGGAAAAATTAGTCATGCTAATGGTAATGTGTGCTGATTTTAAAATTGCTGTAAAAGAACAGCCAAAATGACACTGATGAAAAAGCTTTTGTTATGTCATTTTGAGGAAAGTGGGATCAGTGCCAGAAGAGGAAAAGACACATTACATAGCTGCATTTCAGCTATTTCAAGCCACTAAGTAATGCTACCATTAGTACAGAACTTATTGTAGTCCAGGCACAAAAGGCTTTTTTGCTTGGTTTTAAAAGGCAAGTACTTTTAAATTACTTTTGAAATAGGCAAACAACATAAATACAGGCTTGATGTGGTCTTAATTTTAGATAGTGGTACCAGTCTGCATAATGTTCATTTGTTTAGACTCAGAAGAGTGTTTTGTGGTTGTTATGAATAAATATACAGAACTTACGTAAGTATATGAGAAGGTTCAAATTGTACGTTTGTTGGAATTAACTGAAACAGTCTGTAGTTGCATGAGATCTTCCTACCTTTAATAGCTAATCAATTATAAAGTGATATACAAAGTCCCAGTATAACATTTTCTTATACTTTTTAGCTTTCAAAAACTTACATTCAAAGTGATACTGTGGCTTTTCTTTGCTGGCCATAAAATACATTAAGGAAATACTTAATCTCAAGAAATTTCTTGTTCTTCAGTGTTTCTCTTCCTAGTAGCCTGATTTGGTATTCTAAGATCACAAAGGAATTTTATGCTTGTATAAAGTCCTCTACAGAGGGCTATCAAAGAAGATG
The DNA here is from genome assembly GCA_025331215.1 of Actenoides lindsayi. Lineage (NCBI taxonomy): Eukaryota > Metazoa > Chordata > Aves > Coraciiformes > Alcedinidae > Actenoides > Actenoides lindsayi. The sequence goes on along the minus strand of WTSP01021664.1, from coordinate 22,278 downwards.
GAGAACTGAAATAGACTAACTTTTATTGACTATTCATTAACTTCAGAAAACTCAAATAAAATCAAGTGTAACATCTCCTTTTTTATAAATGTTTTTAATTTAGAGGATCAGAATGTCCATGTTATGCACATCAACCCATTGCACTTAGGATTAAGAAAACAGAAGCTGATCAAAGCACTGCACATCTATCACTATCTTTTTTTCCCTAGCACTACCCTACCCCTCCTGATACATTTTAAAAATACAGTGAAAAATTTTTATGTGTTGGCTTATAATAATATTGATATAGTTTAACATATATGAAGAAGAACAACAGAAGATGTATGACTCTTGAAAAAGTAATGCTTCAAATAAGATTCCATAATTGATTTATCCCAATTGCTGCTGCAATATTTTTGGAAAATATCAGCTTTGAAAACTCATTTTCCCTTCCTTTCACAGTTTAATTAGTAAATATTGGGCAAACTAATAGAACTGTAGGACTTACACTCTATTATAGTTTATCATGGTTTGCAGTATGGCAATACCTTCTTCAGATTTATTTATGCTTATCTGCTTTCACTTGTAATGGTCAATAAATTTTTTTTAATTTCCCAAGGTGCACTGCATGTGCATCTAAAAGCTTTAGAAGTGAACACACTCACTGTGTATGTCTTCATGTATTTTAGATTGTCATCTATTTAGGGAAAGGTATTTGAATACGTTGTCTGTATCTTCCAAAAATTCCTGTTTATGGGACATGTTACACAGATGGGCAAATACTTTAGGCTTCAAAACAAAAGCAACAATGATGTATGGTAGCAGTGATGTATATCAACGATATAACATATTGCAAAACAAAATATACCCCCCCAAAAATGGGGTAATTGGTAATTGTTGAGTTTCTTTGCTACTTAAGTAGGAGTGATGTTATTTTACATTTGTTTTCAGTAAGTTTTGAAGAGATTTTAGAAAGGTATCAGAAAGCTATTTATATCAGAAAACTTTTAGAAAATTATAATACAAAAAAATTATCTTAATTTGTTCTAATCTTAACTGAAGTACAAACAAAACCAGATTTATAATACAGATTCTAGAAAAAGTACTTTCATCAAAAGTAGAGAAAAGTACTTTCATAATTTTCAGTAAAGCATTTAGTATGATGCCATGTTAGAACCTGTTCACTCAACTAAAACACTGGGAGTAGAGAAATCATAAAATGAATAAGGAGCTGAATGAAAGGGAGCTGATACGGTTTCAGTGAAATGGGAAAATAGCACTTTGAGAAGGAGTTTTTAGTGAAGTTCTCCAGTAACCACCTGGGAAATAAAATATTTAATGCTTTCACTAATATGCTGGCAAAAAAAAAGAAAAGTCTCTCAAAGACCAAGATTTGGGTCAAAACAGAGAAATGCTGGATTACTATAGTAGAGGAGTTGGACAAACTTCAAGACTGGCACTGTAAAAGTGAGATGAAAAATGATGTTACAAAGTGCAAGATTTTATACTTGGTTAATAGTAAGTAATTACACTACAAGCTCAGAACTAATCTTCTGAATGAGCATAGTAGAAGAAAGATGTGCGAACTTGTCAATCACAAGGGTAACGTGACTGTGTGTAACGTGAAAATGGCAATTACATTCTACAGACGTACTGACTAAAGTCTTTCAGGAAAAGATATAAATTAGTTTACATAGTGCACTTCTTTTCATTCAAAATATTGTGTACAGTTTTATTTCGTGTGTTTTCAAGAAGGATTAATTCAGGTTGGCTCAAATACACTGATAGCTTCAGTAACAAAAAACAGGAGGAAACGGAAGAACTTGACACAGTACCACTAAGTGGAATGAAGGGTAGGGGAGTTTGCAGAAGGGTTGTAGCAACCAGCAGATTTGTTAAACACTTTCAACCATCTAACACATGTTCTTCAATGAATGCAAGAGTGTCTTATATTTAAACCATTAGATTTTTTAAAATCTTGGGTATTTCTGAGCCCCTTCAGTACGAGTTCTTTTTTTCCTGGTCAGTGTTAATGTTTTAAAATGTCTTCCTGGTAGCTAACACTTACTCTGCTTTCATCACTTTTGTCCTCTAATAACCTCTGTTTAAGTTACTTCCACCCAGATATTTTTACACAGCTGTTTGTAACCTATTTTATTGTCCACATCTCCTAACTATGCCTGTAGCTTTTATTTAAATCAGTTTCTTTCATTTTTTTTGTTTGCCTTTCTCCCCTTTATCTAAAAGAACATACCCAGTGACTTTTTGTAGTTAAAACCCAGGGATGCATGTCAGACAGATAGTGCAACTGGAGGAGTTGCAAACAAACTCATTAACACAGGATACCAACAGTATCCAAACTTGGTTTTTTCCTTGGTGTTGGTATTAGTAAGCTGAATTAATTTCTTTTCCAATTTCTCTAAACCTTTCCTTTGCTTTTTTGGTTAAAATTAAATAAACAAAATGTGTGAGGCTAGGCTTCAAAGAATTATCATTGTTCTTACAAGGGCAACATGGAGACAAAGCCAGGAGTCATCCTAGCAGGTACTATCTCCCAGTGCCATGGCTTCTGTCTCTAGCAAAAAAAAAAATGTATTTGCTCTCAGAACCAGGCTTATTTCTTTCAGGGAGGAAAAAAGAGATGGTAAACACATCATTTAGTTCCTGGACCTATCTTTTCCATTTCAAAAGGAATGTCTTGGAGCCTAGGCTCTAAGAGAGGTACTGCCTTCTGCACCTGAGAATGCTTTGCATACACCACACCCTTACCTTCCCCCCCCACAGTGTTTGACTCTCCCACCCTGGCTGCAGGCAGTTAATGAACAGGGATTTTCTGGGAGTTACCTGTCAGAGAGCTCTGATTCAGGTACTGCTCTCTGGGGTTAGGGCTTTTTGGATTGGGTGCTTCTTTTTTCCCCCCTTCAATAAGAAGAAAAACATATGGAATAGTTTTATCTTTAGAAAATA
>WTSP01021664.1:4978-19313 GCA_025331215.1 Actenoides lindsayi | reverse complement strand
ATATAATGTATATAATGTAATATATTAAGGGTGGTTTATTTAAATGTCCAGTGTTTTGAAGGAATGCAGTGATTCTAGTGCATTTGTTCGTGGAGGGGTTTTTTGTAACTTTAAAGAAATTGTAACATCAGTGCATTGACCAGTTCCAGGTAGGATAACTATTCCTTAATTTTATTAAATGTTTCATTTGGCTCTCTTATTACAATATAGGCATGTGATAGAAGTTATAAATGGTATATAAACATATTGTATTGAAGATTGAGAATTATTTAATTAATTCCTCTGGCAAAATTAATGTCATCATATTACATTATTATTATTTTATTTTTATTATTAACAAGGCTATCATTACTATTAAAAATAAGGAAATGAAAAATACAATCAGATTAACTGTTAGTGTCAACAAAATAATACAGTAACGCTTTCTCTATTTTGATTTCAGAATACTATCTTTGCCAAGGTAGCAAATGTTAAGTTTTACATTGATAGATGTTCCATTTTCTAGTCTTGCATTCTAATAAAAATTATAAATATGTCTGTAATAGTTACTGCCCTTTTGTATGGAAGCTTCCATAGTAATACTGGAGTTAATTGAAAAAAGACTTCAAAATCTTGTAGAATTTAAATTGGATATCTCAGTTTACCATGTGAAAGTTTCCATTTTTCAGAGAGGGCCCTATAGCTACAAGCTGTTTTCATGATAATTGCTTCTTGACTTTCCTAAATTAAATAGTGACTTTTGAAAACAAAGATAATTACCCCTTAATAAATGGAGTATCAGAATACTTATCTTCCTTTTGAGATCTTTCCTTAGTGAATTCAATATAGAAGGAAAGTATTTGTACTGTGAGTTGTCTACCATAAGTTTTGAATCATGTAGTAGCCATTCAGGTATGTCTCAAGAAGTCTTGCATGATAATGTCACTGAAGAATTATCTCCTATAACACAGGAGCTGAAATGCTTCTGAAGATGCAATATATTTTAAAAGCTACAGTAAATAACACAATATTTAATTCATATATTTTCTTTTCCTTAGTGTAATAAATTATGTCCAATAATTCATTTAGATAGGAAAAAAATGAGTGAATCTCATTTGCGCATTTCTGGTGGGCTTTATCATTGAGTTTTAGTCATCAAATATTCCTCCTGGAAAAGAAAAGAATCAGGGTTGGGGTTTTTTGGTCCAAATATAAAACTAATATTTTTAATCATGCAAAATTTAACCATTAAGATTAATTTCAGAACAGCAAAACTTTTCTTCCTGAAGATCGAGATCATTTCTGATGCTTGCATTTTAGGAGGAAAAAAAAAAAAAAAAAATTAAAAAAAAAGTATTCCTTTTATTAGGCTAAAAAGAGCCTATAAAGGATCTTTACTTGTTTCTAGGTTGCTGCTTTGTTATAATAGAAGGATTAATCTCTCTTATATGGCAGTAATTTTGTAATTAAAAGAGAATAGATACATGATGCCCTTTTGTAGTTTGCTTAAAAAATGACAGATAAAAAATGACAGATAGAATTCTCATGCTTTAGCAGCTAAGTGGAAAAGCTACTATTTGAATGATCTTCAATTCCTATATAGCTCTTTTGTCTAATATGACAAAGTCCTTGCAGATGTAGACTTTTCATAGTTTAACTGGGTACACCACAAGTGAAAAGACAACTTGCAGCTGTTCAGCCTCTAACTTACAGACAATAGCACATGAGGGAAGACTATCTAGTGTCACCAAATTAATGTGTATCGCTTTTTGTGTAAGTGTCCAAATGAGTTGTGGGACATAGAAGTGAAGTGAACTTCTATTAGTATTAGAGCCATTTAGTACATAGATCAGTAGAGAAAGTTTCAGGATATGAACTCCCATCACACCTGTAATTTTTTTAATGATTCTTTGAAAACCTGACTCATGATGAAGTTTTAATTAACTTAAAAAATGAGATTTTGTTTTCCTTTGCATTGAAATGAATATGGATGCTCACTCACATAATTTTTTTTTTCTTGTTGAAATATTTTTTCAGTTACCTTGGTTTTAGTTTGTGTTATGGCACAAAGGTACTTACAGAATTCATGCGTTATTTTTCTTACAATATGAACTACAAGATATAAGTTAATAAAGAAATAAAATTCCAGTAGAAAATAGGGGAATATGTACTTCCCATAGTGCTAAGTTTAAAGGGTTGAGAGCACTTCTCTACTAATACTAATTTTATTTACGTGGTTTTTCATCAAGAAGGTTTGTTCCAAATATGGCATATGTTTCCTTAAATTAAATATAAAAATACTTTTTCTTTAAAGACTGCATACTCTGCATTTACAAGCGTATTTGTTCATAATGAGTTTAATTTCATTAGGATTTTTTAAATTTATTTATAAAATTTATTCTGTATTGCATTTACACATTTTTTAATAGATATTTTGCATACCATGCCATAAACTATATTCATTCTCACAGAATATTAAGTGAATTTGCTTCACTGGTGTTGATTTTAGAAACACTGGTTACTTTTCAAGAGCAATGTTGAAATTTCTTCATGATTCAGACAATAAGTATGAATCTGAAAAAGCTATTTTATGTTCCTCAAATTTCTCATATTGATTGAATTTTCTCACATGCTTCCATCCATACAGTAAATGTGTGTTTGCATGTATTCTTGGTGATTTTGCTTATAAATAAGTCAACAACTTGACTATTTTAAAGAAAAAACAAAACATACATGTGCTCCAACCCCAAGCAAAAACCTACAACACATTTTTGAAATTGCTTTCTCTAAATTTACTGTTTTACAGATATTTTACAGTGTAGTATTTTAGATAATATTAAGGTTTAGTGAGCCTATTGAAATACCTTACGAACACTAGCAAAAAAAAAAACCCAAGTCAGGAAATATTTATTGATTGAGATAATTCACAATATTTCAGGTAGCACACCACATTTACCTCAGGTTTGTCTTATTGTACTCTGTACTTCTACCAGGCACTATAGTCCATCTTGGTTGTTTTTTCTGTTCCTTGGCACACAGAACAGTTTCAGAATTAATGCAATAAAGTGCTCTGGTTTTCTTGTTCTCCTTCCCCTCTCCTTCCTCCCTCTCCTCCTTTTTCTGTATTTAGAGAGATTTATTCAAGTACACACCTATTTGTCATTCTGGCTTTGAAATTCTGCACTTGTAGAAAGAACCATGTTTGACCAGAGAAATATAGTAAAAAAGTATTTTAACACAGTTTTTCAAAACTTATATTAACTAATGTATTTGGACTGTATTTAATTAATATTATTCTGAGACTGAAATTGAAGAGATTACTAATGTAAGTTTGATCTGGAAACCATGTTTTCACTGATATCAAGAAAAAAAAAAACCAAGAAAACATTAAGAAAAGGCTTCCTGTAAGAGAAATCTTATACCTTTATTTTACATTCTGAATGCAGAATTGACTTTGTTGTCCATTTCAGTCACAGTCCTACGTTTTGTAGTCTGTGCTCCGTTTCTGTTTTTTCTTTTCTGAAAATGAGTACATATGAATGACTCATAGCAGTACTGCCACCTTAGTTCAAATGAAGGTGCTGACTACTCTGCTGCACCAGCTTCAACTGCCAAATAGCTTCCAGTACCTGACTTTAGATACACTGTCATGTTTATTACAGTTCTACATCAGAAATTCATTTTCATGTCAAATGCTTCTCTTCTTACATGGTGATGCTTGTCAGTCAATTTAATTGAAATGTCATGCTGACCTTTATTGGAAATACTCTGAGCTTCCTGTCTAGTTGGAAGTTCTTTTTTGCTTTGATTCCAATAAAAATGCCTAAATTACTAGTGTACAAAAACTGCATGCTAACTAACCTTTAAAAAATGTCTGCTAATTAATCTTACAAACAATATCTTTTGCAGAGGTAGTTCAGCTGAGTCTGCCTGAAGATCAAAAACTAAGCATCACTGTAGCAACAGTGGGACAAAGTGCTGTCTTAACTTGTGCGATACAGGGAACTCTGAGACCTCCCATCATCTGGAAGAGGAACAATGTCATTCTGAATAGCTTAGATTTGGAGGATATCAATGTAAGTAAGAGAAAGCTCTTTTTAAAAGCTTATTATCAAAATTTTTCATAGAGAATAGAAAGGTGATGAGCAACACACTGCATGCTCCTGATGTTTTGAAAAAAAGAAATGGGAATGATATGCCTGCCTAAACTCAGTCTGTTTTTATTTTGCTGTGTATTCAAATCCTTTTTCCTAAAGAAAATTTGTTTCACAGAACAATCATTTAAAAGACCAAATATAGCAATAAAAGCACATGACAAAATTGAAGCCCAAAATACAGTCAACATTATACATATGAGATTGTACAGTCTTCAAACAACTGAAAGAAAATAGAAATCTGTGAAATGAACATCTTAAGAAATTCACAGTGACTTAGTACAAACAGATCATAATAATAAACTTATCTCTAATAATTCAATAAAAATGTATTTTTTCCCAAATAAGTATTTTTTCCCAAATAAGTATTTTATTACAAAATTGGTTGTTTTGTTCATTCCTCCAAATATTCAGCAGTATATATGGTACTTCTCAAAGAAACACCAGTGAATATTAGTATCACTTAGAAATTTTGTTTAGGAAGGCAAATATTTGTCACCTAACTTTGCCATGACCTCAAAATATGGAGCAAAATAAAAAAAAAAGATACATAATTACATCTTCAGACAAAGCTCTAAAAATAAGCTTTCCGCTGTATTTTGTTTGCTTGTGAGTATGCTTACTTTGGCCATTTTATATTAGTAAAGTTGTAAATGTGGACAAACTGTTAAATCAGGAGTTGTGCTGGCTCTCTAACTCAAGTCCAAAATCAATGGAACTTGTTACCTATGTAGAGTATTTCCACAATCAAATGTCTAGTTTGATTATTTTTATTTCATGTTCTTATGAATGCTTTTATTTGTAGAGTGACAATTGTACTCACACATCATCTTTGTTTTGTTTGGTGTTTTTACATTAATTCTGTTTGTAAATTGAGCTTCTTCACAGTGGTGCTTTTTAAAACAAGGGACAGTTTCAATGGTCATCTTGCTTGAATGATAGCTGAAAATTACTTGAGAGGCTTAGGTTAAAAGCAACATCCTCTGAAAAGTTCTCAAATAATTGATGCTTTTGTTAGTTTGATATTAATCATATGACTGGCATTCAGAAATGTCTTGCCTGCATTCATAAGCTCCCTTCCAAAATATTTGTTAGCTTTCTGCAGATATGCATGATGCTTGTAAATAATGAGTGGGAGTTCTTACTAATCACTTCTAACTATGGTATGAGCTGTAGATAGAAACAAGAACATGCATCTGGACCCAGAGAAATAAAACAAAAATGATGAATGGGAATAATGAAGCTAACAGCTCAGTTTCAAACTGAAAGGTTCAGTTGACTGTATTTGCAGACGTGAAAAAGCAAGTGTTTTTAAAGCCTGACACAGTCATTTTGAGTATGGAAAGAAAAAATAAAACTACAAAAAAAACCCCAAAAAACGAAGCAAAAAACCCCTTCAGTCACCAAACCAAAAAAAACCCAAACCAACCAACAAAAAACTCAAACAAAAAACGCCCCCCACAAAAATAGAAAAAACCCCACAAAACTAAGCCAAAGAAACAAGCAAAACACAAACAAACAAAACAAAACCACCAAAAATCTCCCACAAACAACACAACCCCCCAAAAAGGATAATAGGGAAGATTCTTGTGCTGGGTGCAGGTAGTTGGGTGTTGACAGCAGAGACTGCAGGTCTGGCCTCTGAGGGAAGAGGCCAGGGACTGCACCATGCCTGGCAGTCCAAGGCTGGAAGAGCAGGAGGTGCTCCATGGTGGAGCAGATACCCACAGCAAACACACCGATGCAGATTCATCTTGAAGGACTTCAGCCCATGGAGAGTTCTGGCTGGAGTAGATGAAAATTGTGAGGAGAAAGGAGAAGCAAAGAGCATCTGCTGTTTACTGACAACCTTCTGCACCACTCAGGTGGAGGGTACAAGAGTTGAGACTGAAGGACTGACGTTGAGCCTGGGGAAGAATTTGTTTAATAATGTGTCCTTTTGTTTCTCACCACTCAAATTAATAATTACTTATTTGGTAATAAATTAAGTTTCCCAGGGTAGAGCCTGTTTTGCCCACCATGCTAATTAACAAAGAATCTCCTTGTCTTTATCTCAACCCATGAGTTTTCTCATTCATGTTCCTTCTGTTTTCCCTCCCTGTCCTGCTGTTGGGAGTGGAGGAGAAGTAAGCAAGCAATCAGCCAGGGCCAGCTCTGCACACTTCTGAAGTGCTTATTACAGCTGAAAGAGAGTCAAGTACAGAATTTTTGAAGACTTATGGGATGACCAATTTGAAGTCAGACTGCAGTGATATCAGACGTTCAAAGCTAAGTTGAAGTTGCTGAAATTGGCCACGTTGGTTTATGTTTTTTAATAGGAGAGAAGGGAACGTGTGATGGTGTACTGGATTGACAACCTACAAACATAAAGGTCTGCAAAATGTTATCTGAGTGCCAGGATGATGCCTGTGTGTACATTTTGTGTAAAAGTACAGTAAGGGAATAAATACTTCCAGTGACAGGAGCACATAATTCTGAAGATGAATGTATTTATTGTTTATTTGTTAGCTTAAGAAAAACATAAATAAACTGGAATGCTTGGGGGTCTTTTTAAGGAAAAAGTTATACCTTAGTCCTTTAATATTAACAGTTTAGTTATGATTCAAATACAGAAAGAGACTGAGAAGCATTAAAATGAATAGCACTCAAAAATATACAGGTGATATTCATCTAATAATTCATCTAGTATCTTTGTAGATGAATTAGCAAAGGATGCAAGAAAGAATTAATGGAGTCTGGATACAAAAAAAACCAAACAAACAAAAAAACAAGAATTGGCGTAAAGACATTGAGTTAAATTTGTCCTCAGACACAGTTTCTTCAAAGTTTATTTTTCATGTTTCTGTGTTTGCACTCATTAGATCTCCCTACATTTATTTTTATATCTTCACTTTGTTTATTTCCTTTTTTGTATTTCTTCCATATTTGTTTGGTCATTTCATACCTTTCTGAACCTTGTTTGTAGTATGTTCTATTAGGTCCTTACAGTTTCATATTTGCTTGAAGGCTGTTATGTAGCCATAATTTAGTGTCCATTCGGGCAATGTAATAAAAATAAAACCTTGGGGAAAAGAAAAGTAACTGGACAAAAAAGACTGGTGTTTTGTACTTTACTATGGGAAATGAAATTAGTACCTAAATATTAACTTCAAAGAAACAAATGCAAAGGAAAACAGTGTGCTCCAGTTTGTCTCAATTTAACCACAAAAGAATGTGTTCAGGCAATTTTAAACATTCAAAAGCCCCAGGTTCTTGTGTAATTTAAGATGTCCCCAGAGGCAATGGATTCTAGGCTTTATTATGTCTATATTGTAAACTACAATCATGTTTGCCTAACTCTGGGAATTATTAATTTACTCAGTTATACAAAACCCGTGTCCATGCATCTCAGAACTAATAATGTGTAAATAGTAGTACACTTTCTGAAAAAAACATAAGAACTGACCTGGGAAGAGAGAGAAATTATTTGTTTTCAGGAAAATATGTCAGAGATCATCATAATGGGAAGTCAGCATGTAGGTAAGAAACTAATCAGAATAAGCAGTAGTGACAATGTGAGTTTGTAAATCATAGCAAGTGCTCGAACAGAAATTAATTTTTTTTGAACTGTGCAGTTCTCAAGATGAGTTAAGCTACTTGCTTCAGGGATGGAGAAACTCAGAAAAATATTATGTCCTAGTGTTTTGCCAAATGGAGAAATGCAATAAGAAGCAGCAAAATAGTCCAAGTCTAAACTGAAATTGTGACTGTTGAATTTCTATTTTGTTGAAAATTGGCCTCTACTGAAAGCATACAGGATATATGTCTAAGGCTGACAACTATGGAGTGGATAAGAGCCAGTCTTAAATAATAGATAGTGTTATATGCTCTAAGACATTTTAAAGAAATATTAAGAAATATTGTTTGACTTTCATAGGACGATAATGAAAATTGTATTTAAGTAGTGCATTAAAAAATTATAAAATAACTAAAAGAATGATATCAAGTGTGTGGTCAAATATTAATACTTTTACTGGTAATATCCAGTTGTTCATTTTAGAAGCCTTTGGTACTCCTTAACTCTGCTTACAGTACTTACAGTTACTATCTGTGGAAGTCATACATCTTGCTACTGATCTTTGTTGTACTGAAATTGGTGGGAGTCATGAATAATCAACATCCACCTGAATGAAACCATAAGAAGTTGGATACCTTTGCAAATTTTATTTAAATTCTGATATAATTGTTCTGTGACTCACTACAGAATTGATATCATAGGATATTTTGCTATTTTAGTAAGCATCTAGAAAAGCCTTTTTTTCTCTGCTGTTATCCTGCATCATAATTTCTAACTGTCTTTCAACTTAACTCTTTGAGTATGTTTCATCTAACCTGTAATTCATCATAGAAAATTCTCACTTATGGAAAATTTAAGAACTGCAGAATTTTTTCCCAAATGCAATATGTATTACTTTTTTTAATTATTTTTTCTGACCTTTTCTTTCAGTTTTGTATTCAGCTTCTTCAGCTTCTGTCAGCAATTGCACTTTTCTTAAAAGATGTCTACCTTTTGATCTTACATTTATACAAGACCTACTTATGTAACTTGTCCACAAGTAATGTTTAACATGTGTTGACACACTTAAATTAGTAAGTTTTTTTAAAAAGTGCAGTTCAACCTTTGTTTTTTGATAAAAACTCATTATATCTTTCTTTGTTACCTTCATGGGAAGCATGTAATATTTCTATTTGGGGATTTTTGAAATTATGTATAGATTATCATTCTCTCAAAACTTCTCATTTATTCATCTTGTTAAAATTAATTTGCAGATTTCAACTTTCACTTTTTTGGTATCATTCAGCAGTCTACTTCCTCTTATTCATATATTTTGACCCCTCTCCCCCACCAACAAAACCCACAACCCCAAAACGCCATAATAGAGATTTTATTACAAGCTAATGTCCTCTGAAAGAACGTACTCCCATTCTGGAAAGTTCTGCTCAGCAATTAATGACACAAATGTTTTTAGATTGTCCAAAATGCAAAGTATATTTCCTGGAAAGGATTCCCAACATCTGCCCTTTTCTTTTCCTTCTAACTTCTTATCCATTTTCTCCTCTATTTTTATTCTTAAGAAAATTCTCAGGAGAACCTTAGCTTATGAACCTCATGAATCCTTTTCACATTGTCTTCTCCTTTATGATAGTATGGACCTACATAGAGACTTCTCTTTATCCATGGTTAAATTGCTCTTAATACAACACATGTACAACTTTAAGGCAATGGTCAATCTCAAAAGAAATTATTAGGATATAAAGTAGAGGACTTGAATTTAAAGGAAGTAAGGATTAGTAGACAAAATAGAATAGAAATTCAAAATTCATATAAAGAGGTTTCTTCTTTCTCCAGTGTCCTAAAAGAGGAAATGCCTGCTTGCAGAGTTGGCTTCAGTCAACTCAGTGACCTTCTGAATTGCTGCAGCAAGCATTACATGATCTTGCTTCATTCCTAGTGGAGGGCTTCATCCAACCTGAAGCTTTGCCATTGTTCCTCTGATCTTCAGGAGTCTTTGTTGAGACTCTCACCACTGTTTGAGGGGAAAGTGTAGGGATCCTATTATATAAAGGGGACACAAGAACCTCCTTCAGTTTGCTCTTCCCTTTAAAGATGATGCTCTTAAACTCTTCCTTTTCAGAAGAGAGTAACCCATAGTCCAACAATGAACAAATCAAACCAGTCAATCATAGTATCATAGTCAAAAACCTACCAATCTTGTTTAATACAAAATCTGGATCCTGACCAACTTATTTTGAACTTCACTTAGTAAAGAATAGTTAAGTTCAAGTGCAGCAATTGCAGCGTCATATTTTCTTTGTGATTCAGCAGTATTCTGTGTGTTACAACCAGGGTATATGAAGTTCAATTTAACACTTTAGTTGCAGGTTTTCCTCACACTTTATGCTTATAACACCTCTTAAACCCATCTGTTAGATCTCTCTTACACCTTTTCTACTGAATTTTTCAAGTCATTACATTTGATTAACAGTGACTCATCAAAGTCAACATGTTTCTATTTTTTTCTGTATTAAATTGCCCTTTATCTGTTACACAGTCTTTCTTTAAAGTCAGATGTATTATTACCTTTTTTATTTAAGGAGTCAAGTACCAATTTCTTTTCTCTATTCCATCTTAAAGTGAAAATAGTTATTGTCAAAGATGCTAATCAGCTTTATCAAATTGCTAATGTTTTTTTACTTACTTACATCAGAAGTCTTGACCAACAGTGCAATCATCTCATGCACTTCTCTTCCATCCTTTATTTTTCTCTTCTGTTTTTTTTTTAATCTGATTGAGTCCTAATTAATTCTTTAGCACTGGAATAAATCAGTCAAAAGAGAAACTTTATATAGATGTAAGAATTGCAAGATTTGTCACTTTTGTTATGTTTTGTTTATGAAGAAGCACTAACCTCCTCATGGGCTTTCTCTTCTTTTGTGATAGATCAGCTTGCTTCATTTTTTTCATTAGAAATGAAAGTGTTAATTTCAGAGGTGAACAGAATCATGTTTTGTGGACCACAATCCACCCTTATGCTTTCAACAGTATAATTGAGATCATGATCTGGTCCTTTTCCTGTGAGAGAGAGTGGGACAAATTAACTGCTTCTTGAGGAGCTATGTTCTCTTGCCTTGCTCATAATTCTACATTTTGGAGCTGTTTCTGCTAATCCCAAAATAGATGAGTCTGTTAGTAGTTTTCTGTTTGTTTTTCAGAAGTTAAAAATGAAAAGCTTTTTGATGGTGAAAGATGGTAATATATATAACATGTACGTACATTCTCCCTACATTCTCCCTTTCCATGAAGGAATCCTTGAAAACAACCTGAGGCAAGCCATGTTAAGCTACCTGGAAGGCAGCACTATATGTTTTAGGTATCTACAGATGGAAACTGTAAATAAAATAAAGGGACATTGTGGATTTATGAATTGATTTATTCTTCCAAACCAATTTCTTAACACGGTGTATTGAATGCATCTTTAGGAGAATAGCTGAAATGATAGTTCTGTACTCCTAGTTGTTTAAAAAGGTCTTCTGTGTGAGCTGAAATGCACAAAAACCAAAGGTGTTCAAAACATTGTTATCTTTGTTCTCTGTAGATGTATCTTCCTGTACAGCTCATTTTGTCTAGTTTCACTGGGGATTCCAGGCTACTTTAGTGACGCTTTTTTCAGAAATTTTGAAATTTCTAAAAGTAAACTTCTAAGCTGTTATTGCTGTCTTTATATTCTATGATTATTGTTGGTATTTTGCAGCATAGTTATATCCACCCATGTCTGTTCTATTTTAAAGTTCTCTATAGTAAATACTAATGAGCAGATTCTGTAGAAACATGGAAATATTTTAAGGAAGGTACAGAGCTAGTGATTCCATTTAAATTGTTTTCCATTCCCAGAATGGTAGGTCCTTTCACAGAAGAAGGCACCTCTTGGAATCATCTAGACCAACAAAAGCAGCTTTTGCTAGAGTAGGCTGCACAGGAGTGTGTCCAGGTGGGTTTTGAAAGTCTTCAGAGAAGGAGACACCACAATCTGTCTGGAAAGCCTGTTTCAGCAAGATGGTTTTTAGATTCATCTTGATTTTTTCCTACCATATTATTCATTCAAACATTGTTTATTATTTTCCTACTGCTGTAGTAACCTGTCTTTTCTCAGAGACACCAGAACTTCTATCACATCTCCCTTTCTTTTCACACTTGCCCATCTTCCCAGTAATTTCAAATTAGTGGAAAGCTATTTGATCTATTGTGTTATAAGCTGACTTCAGAATTTTCATAGGCATCTTTTTTTTTCCCACTTCCATAGCATCTTTCTTCCTCAACCCTTTTTTCCAGTTCAAATTCACTGTTTTCTCTGCTCCTTTCTATATATGTATAGGGAGAGATCCAGGTTATGTCTGCATTTTGTATTGCTGACATTAGCAAATTCAACTTGTGTTATTAATTTCTGATTAATGTATGAGAAAAACTGCAGTTTGATTTTTATGTATGGTTATAGACCTACTCTTCTAATTTTTTTTTTTCCTGCAGTATTCCCTCAGCTGAGGGAAACAGCATTGTCTCTGAATGCTTTTATTACTAGTTACATATTTATTATTCCAACTTATCCAGGTCATTTTGCAGTACTTTTGCTATCCTACTAGACTTAATGCTTTCTACAGCTTTGATAACAATTGTGTGAAAGAGTTTTATAGGATGCAAAAAGAATACTAACCATCAGGCTACTATTTTAGAAAAGAAGTCTCAAAAGAGCAACCTGGACTAGGCTACAGCTAGCAGGAAAGGTCAGTAATTCTTAAAAGCATGAGAAAGATGTTTTGTTAATAATGGCCTCCTGTGGTTCACAGCCCTGACTTTCAAATAGTTGCTATAGTACATTAAATAGGAAGGACACATCACCAGTAATATTGTGCTTTGATATTCAAGAGCCTGTTTCACTGAACAGAGAGGCACAATTGCTTAAACGCCAAAAAAAAAAAAAAAGCCTTTCTGCCCTTCCCTCCCATGCATCCTGGGAGGAAAAAATAAGATAGGTAGGACATAATTACTTATTAGTAATTTGGTTCAGCTGGAACTTTTTTTTTTAAATAATTTTTTTTTAAATCCTCTAGGAGTGTACCAATGTATAGATTTAGTACTGACTCAAAATAAATATTGTCATCCACCTGTAAAATTAGTAGTGCCTCTATTTACAAAAGTGACATGAAGCAAATTACTTATGCAGACCAAGCCTGCTTAATTTGTGAGCTCTGACAGGATTACAACAAAAGATGGTATGAATGCCACGATTTTCAAATGATGACATTTAAGATTTCTTTGAATCAAAGTGTCTTCTGAACATCTTTCTCTGAATCAGTCTTGCTCTTCACAGGATTACTTTTGTCTTTGAAGCTTGCTCTGTGCTCTATGTAGTTGATAAAGAATGCAGGAGATGTATTCAAAGTGGGTGGGAATTACAAAGAGAAAGATGCATTTTTGCCTTTGGGAACAGATGCATCAGTGATGTCCAACTAATTCTCCTTTCATGAAGAATTATGCCTGGCTATTGTAGCACTAGTTTGATTTAGTATAAAAATTTATCGTACCCAAGACTATGGAAAATTCAGACAGATTTACAGAGAATCACTAAACCTGCATCCTTTACTATGCTCTTGGGGGTAAAATGAGATAGAAGTGATTGGAATTTTGAAAGCTACACAATAATACTTACCAAATATGTTTTTGTTTTGCTGATGATTAACATTTTATTCTAGAACTTTCTAAGGAAACTATATTAGTGTTTTCCAATGTTAAGTCTTTTCATACAGTTATTTAATTAGACACTGTAAAAGAAGAAAAAAAAAATAACCTAAAGTAAAATTCAGAGGATCTTAATAAAAGAAAACATTCTTTTCTGTTCTCATCAGAGGGGTTGGATTCGATGGTCTTCAGAAGTCCCTTCCAAGCCCTAAAATTCTGTGATTCTGTGATCTGAAGGAGGTTATTTTGTCTGGTTTTAAATCATACTTTGGCATCCATTTATTCTTAAGAATTTTGATAACAGCAATAGTTATGAATTTAATTTCAAATTGTCATGTTACTTAATTGGGATGAGACTATACCTTCCTTTGTAGAGTATGGTACTCCTCCTAGTCAAAGGTCTGTCTTTGCAAACCTGTTTATGTTAATGAGAAATAAAATGGAATTGCCATACTCTGGCACAGTAAAGTAACAATGCTGTATAACTTCATGAGATATTTTAGGTTTTGTGCAGCCATTTGACAAATGTTAGGAACTCTATAAAGTTCCTGCTATTGTCACAGTTATTTAAAAATGACCAAAATCCTGTTTTATCTTTATGGTTTTCACAGAATCACAGAATCATTTAGGTTAGAATAGACCCTTGGGATCATCGTGTCCAACCATTAACCCTACTCTACAAGTTTACCCCTAGACCATATCCCCCAACACCACATCTAAGCGACGCTTAAACACATCCAGGGATGGCAACTCAACCACCTCCCTGGGCAGCCTATTCAAATATCTCACCACTCTTTCCATGAAGAATTTTTTTCCTAGTGTCTAGTCTAAATCTACCTTGTTTCAGCTTTAGGCCATTCCCTCTGGTTCTGTCCCTAATTACCTGAGAGAAGAGACCAGCACCAGCCTCTCTACAATGTCCTTTCAG
>WTSP01021663.1:47197-64032 GCA_025331215.1 Actenoides lindsayi | reverse complement strand
TCCCCCCACACACACCCTGCTCCCTCCACGCACACCCTGCTCCCCGCACACACACCCTGCTCCCTACACACACACCCTGCTCCCCGCACACACACCCTGCTCCCCGTGCCCTGGGTTCCTCGCAGTGCCCAAGGGGCCCGGACCCTTTGTGGAACTTCCTCGACTGGAAAAGAACTTCAAAATCATCGAGTCCAATCATTAAGCCAACGCTGACAGGTCCTCGACTAAACCGTACCCCTGAGCACCACGTCTACGCTGCTCTGGAATACCTCCAGGGATGGGGGCTCCACCACTGCCCTGGGCAAGGCCTTCCAGTGCCTGATAACCCGCTCAGTAAAGAAACTCTTCCTAATATCCGACCTAAACTTCCCGTGGCTCAACTTGAGGACATCTCCTCTTGTTCTATCACTTATTCCGTGGCTGAGCAGCCTGACCTCTGCCTCGCTACAGCCTCCTTCCAGGGAGCTGTAGAGAGTGATAAGGTCTCCCCTAAGCCTCCTCTTCTCCAGGTCCCTCAACGGCTCCTCTGAGGACATGTTCTCTACACCCTTCGTCAGCGAAGCTGAGCGTGGCCCGTGGCCTCCTGAAACCCCGCTTGGAACCAGCGTGATGCTGTTGCAGCACCCAGTGTTGGTGGCTGTCCCGGCTGTCGCTGTGGGGAAGAGCTGAGAGAGCAAGGCCTGTTGTGAGTACTGAGTCATACCTGTCACCAGTACGCTGTACGTGGCACCGGGGAGGCCGCACCTAGGGTACTCGGTTCAGTTTGGGGTCTTTCACTACAAGAAGGGATATCAATCAATAGGACGAGAGGAAACGGCCTCAAGTTGTGCCCGGGGAAGATAAATTGGATATTATGAAAAATTTCTCCACAGAAAGGGGTTGTCAAGCACTGGAACAGGCTGCCAAGCAAAGCAGGGGAAGCACCTTCCCTGGAGGCATTTAAAAGACGTGTAGAGGTGGCTCTTAGGGACATGGCTTAGTGGTGACTCAGAAAGTCTGGTTTAATGGTTGAACTTGATGATTTTTGAAGGTCTCTTCAAGCCGGAATGATTCTCTAAGAAGGACACGGAGGTGCTGAAGCTTGTCCAAAGAACAGAAATGAGGCTGGGGAAGGCTCTAGAGAACACGTCTTACCAAGCTTTCTGCTGCAGGATTTTTCTCCCTCACCACAGCGATGTTCTTCAGAGCACCCTTCAGCAAGACCAGTGTCGTAAACATGCTGGGCCTCTTCCTCCTCACTTCACACCTGGTTTGCACAGACACATCCACGAGGTCTCTGTGAGGCAGTCCCCCCCCAAACACCTCCACGGAGTGAGCGGAGAGGGCAGGCAGAGGAAGGCATGGATGGAGGGAAACGGGCAGACCTTTGGAAATGTACAGTTAGATCTTGATATGCAGCAGGAGGATCATTCAAAATGGCCATCTGTTACAAGAAATAATCGTCTTTACCGATACTGACCACCTTGACCACGCCAGTGACTCACGTGTTTGCTTCCTTTTGAAAAACAAGAGCGGGTTTGTGTTTGTCAGGGCCCTGAAGGCACTACCAGGGCTGCTGGCCTTGCCCAGCCTCCCCTCGGGTCTCCCCCTGCCCATGGCCCAGCAACCCCTTTCAGCTCAACCCACGACTTTCAGTCCCTGCCGTAGCAACACCAGAGACGCTGCCCCGTGGAGAAGGGAATGATCTTCTTAGGGGCTGGCTCAGTGGCTATCCCTCACTCGTAAGAGCAGATACTGCAGTAAGCACTGGCAGCAGGAGGACTGCTGTCATCAGCATCAAAGCTGTCCTGTCTGTCTAAATAAATAGATGATCATTTTCCCGACTGTGATAGTCTTAGTTTCTGCAGTGCCAAAATGTAATGTCGAGTGGTCTGGAAATGCATCCTAATTTCCCAGTGATGAGTCCAACAAATGGCAAAAAGAAGAAGGTTCTGTTCCAGGGGAAGAGCAAACCCCATCCCAGTGCCCTTTCTATCACCCAAGGACTCCAGATAAAAACAAGTCAAACAAAGACAACTTCTTGGCCAAGTCTAATATTCTCTTAAAATAAATCACACTGGAAATAGCATCTGGCAATAGCAAAGCCCACCAGAGTTCAAACCAAGTCTGGTCCGGATAGGGGCTTTCTGAACCACAGAGTAGCTCTCCATGCTTTCTAATGAGTGGTTTGAGCTGGGATTTTTTCCCTCTTTTTCAGGTTTTGGTTTCATTTTACTAGATTTCTTAAGATCAGAATAATATGTTTTGTATTCCTCTCGCCACAGATCAGACTCCAACACACATTCACTAAGTCTTGGGTTCTAGAGAGGCTCCTGGAAGGGTCTCCAGCTCTTCCACACGGTGCCGTGGGACAGCAGTCTCACTAGTGTTTGTAGACATACCTTGAAGACAGATCTAGGAACGACACACTGCTGCACACAAGGGCAAGAGCGGAAGCTTTTTCCTCTTTAGCACAGTAAGTGGGAACTTAGAGAGCTACGTATCAGAAAACCAGCAGCGGGAGATGAGCAAGAGCACAGCCAGGAAGGATGGATAATGGGCAACGTGCCATTGTCAATTAAGCTGCAGCTTGGATGGGTTTTGAGGGGGTTGTTGGCTGTTTCTAAAACTTGATGCATTGTTCTTTTCTTCTCTGAGTGGAGATTTATTATTTTTTTTATTATTATTCTGAACAAATCTGCACAAGAAAATAGTACTTACTGCCAGGGCTAAAGCTGACTGTAGACACAAGATAACACAAACAGAAACCAAACTTGGACTAAACAGAGGCATATCAATTTGATTGCAGTTGCATCATGTAAATGGATTTATTTCAAATTGTAGGCATCTTCTCATATGTAGAAATCAAATAAGTGAGGATCTTCTGCAAAAACTCAAACAGAAGAAGGAAGTTTCCCAGTATGTGAAAATAGTGCCTGCCCACTCGAGGGGAATATAGGAACATTGCCAGGGTATGCAAGGATGCAACGAGGAAGGCCCTCTTGAAAGTAAATCTGGCAAAGGTTGTAAAAGAGAACAAGAAGGGCTTCTTCGAGTACATCAGCAGCAAAAGGAAGACCAGGGAAAATGCAGGCCCGCTGCTGACTGAGGTGGGTGCCCTGGTGACAGAGAATGCAGAGAAGGTGGAGTTCCTGAACGCCTTCTTTGCTTCGGTCTTTACCGCTTTAGATTCTGCATACCTGAAGATGCTGGCTCTGTGGGCTTGGATTAAGACCATGGGGGGCTATTTAAATCAAGGAAATCTAACTTTAACAAAAAAATGGTGTTAGTCCTCAGGCTTTCCTGCAGTATACCAAATCTCAGCTGGCAGGTTACACGCCATAGTATCTTCTGAAGCATTTCATTAGACATATTCATGCTTACTGTAGCTGGGTTTCTTTTCACCTTCCTGTAGGTGCAGGATAAATGGTTTAAGAATTGTGTTTAAGAAACCTCACCTAGATTTACTATTCAGATTTGCCTAAATTGGCTAGAACATACGTCTCATTGTTTTCATTCAAAACAAAAAAACCCACAAGAAAACAAACAACCCACGAGCAACAACATCTGAAACTCTTGTGCTTCAATTGCTTATATAAGTCCTTCGCAAATCAGTGCAAGCAGAATGAGAAAAAGCCCTGAGTAGCTACCACAGGGAAGCACACTGTTGTGAGGGGTATGAATGAACGTGGTGACTTGAACAGGGAAGCTGACTGGGGCTGGAAGCAGAGTAATGGAACTTCATATTCTTACTGTAGGTTAGGCAGTTTGTTTTCAGGGTAGCTTTTCTTTTATGTTTTAGTGACCTTTAACTATCTTCAGTTGTACTTGAGATTTAATTCCACAAGCTCTGCCACTTCTCACTATTGAAATACTCCTTACCTTGTATCCTCCATCCATCGTACCCCATTCCCTAGCTGCTCGTGGCATATGCTGTGGCTGATTCTGAACTCTGTGTGCTGAAAGGCCAGTGTTTCCACTAAATTAAGCAAATAGTAGTAGAGGTGTATTGCAGCATCAGCAGAGACACTAATGTGAGTTTCTCTCCTGTCACTGTTTCTCATGAAAGGTGATGTTTTGAAATGGGCTAATGGATTTAGAAGCAACGGGGAAGAGATTGTGGAGCTAAAATGGACCTGAAAGATGTCTTGACATAGATTTTTCCCTAGGAAGCCAGGCTGAGCTGTCGTGTGCAGAGCTGAGCAGGCAAAAAGCGCTCAGTGGACTCTCTCACTCACTACCACCTGAATACTTGCTTGTATCACTGCAGAGTGACTTGGAAGAAGGCAGGAAATTCTACAAAAGCTGTTTTGAAAACTACAGCAGTCATTATGCATGGATGGTGATGACTGCTGAAGATGCAAGCAGCAGGAAACCAGGCCCTGTGCTTTGCTAGTTGCTTCTGCACGAATAGGCCTCTGTGATTATTATTGATTTGCTTATTAACTGAATTTACTTTCGAATGACTTAGACAAATCTCCCAGTTTATTCACTGTTTGCCTGGTGCACAGTTCTTGCTTTAAATGGTCATTATTCATGTTTGCTATTTGCATAGCGTTCCGGGCTCACGGCAATGCGTTCTGGGTCTCATGATTACAATCTCTCTTCCTCACTAGGCAGTTCTCAAACCTGCCAAAGACTCGGGATGGCAACACGATCCCTGCACCTTAACACCCTGCTTTCTGCCGCTTTTCTGCCCGGAATTCCAATGTTCTGTTGCTTCTCATTCAATAGACTGCTGTGCTAGGTGTTTTCACTACCCTGGTTTTCCATCCTTCCATTTTCCACAAGCAATTTTCCACCAAAGAATCACCATCATATGCTCAGTGTGCTCAGTCAGCTGTAGCTGGCATCATGGGACTGCTTTAGTTCATGGATGACACAAGAATATCTGCATGTTGATGGCCTTTGCCATATATTTTGGCAAGTGGATTCTTCCAGTATAATACTCATGTAAAAATAACAGCTGCAGATGCAAACTGAGTAGCCTGCAGTACCATATTTTTGACCCTTCAATAACAAATCACTACTTAGATGTCACAGATGCTCGAAGAAATGCACAGGGCATACTGCATGTCACTATCAAGCAGCAGTTCTCCTGCCTTTGCTCTGCATTCACGCCCCTGGGAACTCATTTCCACCATCACTACGATTATAATTGAGAAAGCATCTGTCCAATTAAGCCATTTCCTGAGTCCAAAGCATTCCTTGAATGATTCTAGCAAATCTGTTGCTAAGAGGCCACAAAAATTTTCTTTGAACGTTAAATTAGGTGTGCTGGGATGCACTGGTGGTGAGCACGCAGCTCAGGTTGGGCACAGCTAGCTGTGCCTGCAGCTGCTGTGCGTGCTGGTTCTAAGGCTGAGGACCAGGTTCAGGAGTACCAAACGCGCTGCCGCGCTCTTGCTGCCGAAGCAAGTTCTGAGGCAGAGAAACCCTGCGCCAGGGAAAGCGGTACATTTGCATTTGGGCTGGATTGAAGACCTGAATAAGAAGCCTATGCTAATAATTCAGCTTATCACAGCGGGCAAGGCTAAAAGCCTGTGTGTCCATCTGAGGCAGAAGGGGATGGAGGAGCCTTCCGACAAGTCCCTGCCAGCTTGATCCACCTGCAGAACGCGCTGCAGAGGCGCAGGGGCAAGACATGAGGGGATATAGATCTTCTCTGCACTCCCATCGTGATCCCTTCCTGGCAGTGATGGGGAATACACTCTCTCTTCTGTTCTCAGACAGATGTTAATGTCAGGTGTGTTACATAAAGCGTGACTGATCTGTTAGAACCGCCTCTTGGACTTGAGTCTTTCAGTTTGCAGGCAAACAGGAGATTCCGACAATCAGTGGGGTTTGCTGTGCTACTGCCAGCTGGATGCACATGGTCTTCAGCCCCATCAGTGGCTGTGACCCTCCACGCAAGAAACCATCAGGTCCTGAATTTGTGCAGTCAAGTTCAGGCATCTGGGGTGAGCCCCCGGCATAGATTCTCAAATGGGCATTTCTATCTCTCAAAAACCCCCACTTATTTAGAGAAGTGGACCATTATTCAAAGGAATTCCTAACATCATTTAAAGATGTAACCATCTGTTCCATAAACTAAAGATGAATTGACAGTTTTCATCAGTTCTGAGGTAGGAAACTCATCTCTTTCTCCTCCCACATATGACACTCTGCGAAATGAAGATCAAACCGAAGCAGACAGAAGAAAGAAGCAGAGCAATAAGATCTGTTACTAATGCTGTAAACCAGAAGTAATTTGAAGGTCCACACTTGTTGAAATTAGAGGTGGATGAGCTGAAACCAAAATCTACAATACTGGACTTCTGGTTGGATGCCTCAGTAAGTACACAGTCCTTTTTTCCTCTAATTCCCTGGTTATCTGCTACGACTAGGAACAACATTTGAACCGCTTTATAAGGAGAATGCTTCCCAGAAAAACAGTTTTATCTCTTTCAGTTATTACTATTGAAAATGTCAAATGATTCTCACCATCTGAATATTTTAAGCAGGTTCACTCAGACTGATGCCGGGCTGCGTTATTCTGCTCAGTTCCTTTTTGCAGAATAATCCTTTTGTGAGTAAAAAGCCCTAAGGCAGCAGCTGGTTCTAATTTTATATGAAGATCTTGTTGTTTTCATCAGGTAGGGGGAAAAAAAGTATTCTGTAACTATGGAAAAAGCTGCAGTGTGAGCTCTCAGGCAGCAGAGAATTCACTCCAGAGAAGCCTTTATAAATATCCAAGTTACAGAAAAGACTTCTGATGAGCATTACAATTTAGATTCAGTACTAATGATCAGACACAGCTCTTTGGGAAGCCTGGCTTCATGGCTTTCGGTGTTCAAAGAATTGCTGTTTGCTACATTATCTCTAAGTAAATAATGTTCTGAATGACACTCATGGTTTTCTTTCTTACACAAGTCAGAAATGCCTCTAGCTGTCTCCAGAAGAGCAGTTATGTACCTGATTTGGCCGGTGTGCAGGGATTTGGCATAGAGAGCCGCACAGCATCAGGGGCTGGGGCTGGCGTGAGGAAACCCTGACACCCCTGAATCCCTCACAGCACCTGCACTCACCTGCAGTGGGGCTGCTCTGGCTTTCCTCCTTTTCCCACACAGACCATCTCGTTTCCACCAGGAGTGTATCTGCTTCGTGCAGTGAAAGCACTCCCGTCACGGAAGCCTCAGCGCTGAGCTGCACGAGCACAGCTGGGCAGCTTACGGTTCGGGCCATAACACCCACGGTTCCACACCGTGTCCCTGCTCCAGGAGGAGCGTGCGGCTCCAAGGTAAAATCTCACCCAGTCGTAGTTTAAGCGGTGGTGTTTAAATTGATTTTCAGTGACCATCATACGCTGCTGTTTACGCGCCACAGCTACAGTCACACTGTAACTGAGGCCGGCACTGATTAGATTGGAGCTATAAAATATTTATCAGGCCATTACTGAACTCCGAAATAAGAAGCATCCTTGCCTGCCTTCCTTTTAACACCGATTTTGAATGTCATTTTCCTGACTGCTTTCTTGCCTAAACCGTTTTGTTCTCGAAAAAGAAAGGTTCCTGCCAGCGAGAGCTACACGAGCAGAACAGAGCATGTACACTGGAATGAATGAATACCTTAATTAAATGAACTTAAAGTTCACCATCATGATTAACGGTTTTTTTAAGCTTTCAAGAGTGCCCCACTGGCCACGTGCTAAAGCAGTAAGATTTTCTGAATATGCTCCGCTGGCAGATGTGCATTAGAAGCATCCATTTGTTAGGGATGTATATATTTTCTCAAGTTCTTTAAAGCTTAATGGTTGCACAAATGCATATTCCTACAGAAAAAGCCTTCTTATACTGCAGTAGTAAAGATGTTTTTGGTATGCTCCATGTTGTAGTCTGCTTGAGGTGGCCCAGTCCCATTGCTGGACACCACCCTACAGAAAAGGGTTATGCTTTTCCACAAAAGCACTGGTAATTTCGAGGGATGCTTCGTTTCCAAGACAGTGGCCAAGTAATGTCATATTTTTGTTTGCAGTCTTGTCATTCTTTTTCATCATCTCATTTGAATAGCTCACCACCAAAAAACATTACTATTTATTAGTGTAATCTGAAGACTTGCTAAGGAAGATCCCAGAGGTCTTCAAAATACATGATTTCCTCTTGCAAACTGGGAATGCAAATGTTTGCACAGAAACATTTGTCTGGAGACAAAGGCAGTTTCCTAGCACCCACCTTTGATACATCATCTCTGGTCTTTGGTAACAGTGAAGTATAAAGAAGTGCCTTGGGAGATACTCCAATCTAAACGAACCAATAACAAGAGCAATCTATAGGGAAGCAGCACAGTAATTAAGACCCAGTGAATTCTGACGTTCCCTTGAGTGGCTCATGAACTTTAATAACCACTCCACTGCCTGCATGCAGCTGAAGGAAGGCTATCAGTGAAACCACAGAAAGAAAATGTCATCACACTGTCCATTCAGGATCCTTTCTCAGTACCGGACCCTGCAGGTTTCATCCAGGGAGGGAGGGCACTCCCAGCTTTGGAGGTAGTTATCACAAGGTGGATACCTGGGTGATTTTCTTTAATGTCTCCCCAGCTCCTCACCACACTTAGGCACACGGACACACACACACACAGAGACACACGCGTTGTGGTTAGTAACAAATAGTTCCGTTCTATTGTCACCGAAGCAGGCCAGGAGTTTGAAGAATAATTTATTTACACCTACTTCTTTTCATGACTGTCACTTCCATGAATAGCTTTCTTATTTTAACACACGCATGCTTTAATGTACTGAAGCATTTTGAAGGCACAGCCAGGGACCAAACAGAAAAAAAACGAGCCCTCACCGAGTAATTCTGTCACCACCAGATACCACGGCAGTAGAAAAACATCATCGACCACTCGCTGCAGTTCATATTTGTCTGGATGTTATTTGGTTTGTGCTGAAGTCGTTGCAAATATATCTGTTAGCACTGACTGAGTAAACTGACACCCCAAATTATCATCTGGGAGATCTGAGTATTACTTTGGAAGCGAAAAACTCACAAGTCAGTTATATTTAAAAATGCCTCCAGTTGGCTCTGGAAGAAGAAACGATAGAAGTGCTGGTGATTGACATGTCTGGAAGATGGCTAACCCCTCATAATATACAGTAAAATCCCAGAAGAAAAATGAAAAGAGACTAAGAGCTAGTATATTTGAAAAGCAAACTGAAGATACAATCTATCACAAGTACATAAGATGCCCAAGAGTTTTACGAAGCGTTACGCTTCCAAGTGGGTTTTAGTTAATGCCACGTCTCAAAAGCTAAGGCTGAAACACTAGAGGGTTTTTGAGGTGCAATTCTGGATTGACTGGTAATTCATATACTGTTATTAATTCCCTGTCTCTTGATGAGTGAGTAGAGCTTAGCAATGTTCTCTGGCATTACCAGGAGTCAACTCACCTACAGCCCTCCTAAAGCTCAGTCAAAAAGCCATTTGTTGTTGTCTCCCTTCAAAATCAGTAAGATTCTTGTACCAAAAGTGATACATACAGTAGAAGACACGGTAAATTTTCTGCATGATAACCTTAAAAAAAAGGATGAACTCAAATATATCTAGGAACAGTGTTTTTCTGAGGCAATATCAAATTCATTAATTTAATTTTTGAATTTCAAAGTCTTTTGATACAGACACAGAATGCCTAATTTTGAAAATGTAACTACAGAGCTGTATGGAAACTGGGGTTTAAATACACTACTCATCCCTATACCCTCAGTCCTAGCAAAAATTCTCACTAGCTGGACTCCACTTCCCATAAAATATCTCCAACCTCCTGTCTTGCTGAACTACTCAAGTTGAATTCGCTTTCATGGCACATCATGGGAGCTGGGCTGCCCCGCTTTCCAACAAAACAGACATATGAGATCTCATCAGTCTGATTTTTAAGTGCTTTGTTGATTTGCTGGTTTTCTCCAAAAGTTGTAATCTTCCGCACAACATTGTGTTAGGTGATACTCAGAAAAGAAGATCTTCAGGGAAGTTTTCCAGCTGACCAGCATTCACATGCATCAGGGATCACGTTCTCGACGAGAACTCGATGCGTGCTACTTCTTTTGTGAGAAGCAATTAATATTTTTTGCTAATGGACATAATGCAAACATAAAAGACACAAAATCCATTCCAATAAGTTCAGATTTTCCCTTGATAAAATCGTATTTGGCTTTGGCTCATTATTCTTTTCAAGTGGAGAGGAGAACAATTCCTTATGTTGTCATACAGCACTATATCAAATTGTTTCTACCTATCAACACCGAAATCATTTTCATCCCCGGGGATTTAACCTGATGCTTATTAAACAGCAATATTTTTGTCAACAGATGGATTTTATACTGCTGATGTAAGACACCCAGCCATAACACAAGCCTATTTTAACCTTGGTTATTTTTGAAAGCCCAGTGTAGAAACCATGACAAGCAGCAATGCCTAAAGCAAATGCCTAGCGATGCGTGTTACCTGGTAACCAACTGGATGGCATGTTGGCGAGGGAAGTGGCAACAGCCAGGGAATGTATGCCAGATCTGCTCCGAGCAGACAGAGAGGTGATCACCATGGATTTTGCCACATCAGAAGAAAAGATCATCACAACCCAGTATCATTGCATGGGAGAAGAAACCAGGATCTTCTCATTACACACTTCTATGAAGGCAGAGGATTCATAGTCTCTGGTATCAGAAGCTGCTGGAAGTATCACTTTTGTCTGCCCATTGAGGGAGAAAACTCCCCACAAATAGGGAAGAAAATGTACCACATTTTTCCAACGAAACAAGCTTGGAGAAGTGAACTGCATGTGAACTTCTTCTGTGAAGACAGGAGAACCTGGGCACAGTGCCATGTTCCCGAGTGTCTGGCAACACTGGCTTCATTTTGACTTCCTTGGCCAAATCAGAGAACTATCTCTTGTCTTCTCCCAGTGGGTTCCACGATTTGTTTCTTTGCCCCAGCCTTTCCTTAAAAATAACGGGCAAACCTGACCGGCTGGAAAGTCATCATCTCAAAACCACAAGGTATTTCTTTTCACTGGGAGCGGTACCCTGAGAGCTCTGTCACACAGCGATTCACCAGGGGCCACATTTTAGAGCTAGAGTAAAAGCCTGAGGTATGATCATAGTGTCCAAACAGATTGCTTTCTGGGAAAAAAGGAAAAAAAAAAAACCAGGAAAAAATAAAAATTTTGCTTTAAAAGGCTTTTTAAAGCATTGCCAAAATAGCCTACAAAATAAGTAGAAACCAAAATGATGCGGATAGGAACTAAAATGTTGAAGCATCATAAAAATATTTCTATTTAGGGAGGCCTTGGTATATGTTTCTTGTTTCCCAGCCGTATACAAGACGACCACAGTTTATGCTGCCTTTGAAGTTCGGGTTTGCAAAGCGACCTTAAAATAGCTTCCCAAACCGGCTGGTTTTCTGAAGCTATTCTTGGCCGATGCCTTCTGTTGCACCATTTCAGACCAGAGCTGGGAGTGGAAGAGTCAAAGGCCCAGGTGAGGAAAGTGACAGTCAGTCTGCCATGCCCTTACAGAAGTGTCACGCAGTTCTGGACTCCCAGGGCTCATTTTGGAAGTTTGTACCGAGTGGCATAGTCTGCACTTTCACAGGAGCTGCAGAATCCAGCCTGTCCCAACATCTAGGGTAGATTTCCGGTGGGCTTTGTTACTGGGAAACGCGCTGCCAGCTTGGCAATGCTCTCCTCCTCTCCCGAGACCAGGGGAGCACAGTTTGTGCTTGTTCAAACCACAGTTGGATCAGCTCACTTTGTTAAGAGCCGTATCTATCTGTTCTTTAGTCATTTTCCAGGTGGGTCTGGCCCATTGATTAAATGTATCCCAAAGAAACCGATCAAAATGCTTATAAGAACGTTTACATGCAAAGGCAAGGAATAAATGATTCGGTACCTGCAACCTAATCATACACAAATTTCTGGAAAGTGCTTAACCAGGTGCTTACGTCTTTCCTCAGAAAGCAGATAAACCCACGAAGAATGAACAAAATAGGGGTTGCTTTTTCCCCAGCAGCTGCCAGATCAGCACCAGTATTTTACACTAGGTGTGTTTGGCTCGTACTGTGTTGGCAGCCCTACAAATGCTTGCAATAATAAGCAGAGAAGATTTGCAGAACCTTCATTTCCTGGAATCCTTAGGCAGAGATCGTGACCTGGTAACCGTACAGGGAAGTTTTATCCGCATACAGCTCAGCAGTTCCTAAATGTTCCCAAGATTATTGAAGCAAACTGCGCTACAGCTTTAGATTCACTCCGATCTTCCTGCAGGGAGGTGTTTCTATCAAATGAACAGGGTTGCTTAATATTTTTGTTCAGGAGGACACCAAACAGAGAACTTCCACCGGAGCCTTTGGCCACAGGGATTTGTTTCTAGCAATGTGTCATCTCCAGGTCTCAGTTACACTGATGGCATTACACAAGTGACAAAAATAGCGAGATTATTGCTCATGGGTGTATGCATTGGGGTTGTTGGCATGAGCTTGACAGGGAATGCCTGCCTGGCCTTCAAAACAAGCCAAAAAAGGAAAATACCGGATGAGGTTGCAAAATGGCACGTGAATTACCTCACTTTCTCGTCTCAGTCTGTCTCTCACTACAACTCATGTTGTACACGCAGCGGAACACTCTAAAGCTTGAAATGAATCTGTGACTTAGAGCCAGAGGACTCTTTTAAGCTTGCTAATCCATTGGAAAAATAGCTCATTCCTTGGAGCAGTGGACACTACCAACCCAAAACAGCCTGAGCAATGAGCTTTTATTTATCAAAACAAAGATCCGCACGCAGAAATATACACACTGGGATATATTGAAGTTTAAATGCTGTATGTCTGTGTACACTTTGTGAGTGTGTATGTTTCCTATGTACACACATATACTCACACACAAAACCATAAAGGTATTGCTACAAAATAACGTGGCTATGGAGAAAAATCACTATTCTGCAGAAGTTGCAGCCAAGCATTATGGAGCTGCCAGCCACAAAGTCAAAGTAACTGTCCAGGGTTAAAATAATTTACGTAGCTTTAGTGATCTAAAGTGAGGGAAAAGCGAGGAAGAAAAAGAAGCAGCAGAAACCAACCCGAACAATTTTATTTTTAAGGTACCTACCAGTTAGATAAAGCACGGCCTGCCGTTATTATCATATACATACAGTCCTGCCTTCTGAAAGGCTGGAGACCTTCTGTGAGGAGATCACCAGATGCAGTTTTTAATGTCTAACTATAAGGGGAAAAGAATCCAACAAATGTCAAGCGTTAGCAGAGTTGGGGGCCTGCCTACACGCTGGTGCACGGCTGCGTGTGCGTGGGCATACACACCAGGACACAAAGTAGGGATCAAAGACTGCGGGTGATCTGGCCAGAAGAAAGAGCTACTCGTCTGAGCTTCGCTTAGTGGCACGTTACCACGCTCGGTGCTTACTGACAGTCTTCTGGAGTCAGAAACTACAAGAGTCTTCGTCGCTACGGACAGCAGCTAGAGCAGAAGGCTGGCAGCTTGCTCTGGGAGCTGCGTTTCAGCTGAGGTCAGGAGAACTCCTAGCCAGCAGCGAGCATTAGTGAGAGGCTTGCTGGATGGTTGTGGCATTTCGCTTGCAGCAGGCGAGGAGAAGGCAGAAGGCTGGGAATTCTTTACCAGCTTCTCAGGCAGCGTCTATCGCGGTTCAGTTCTGGATACCCCCGTGACTCTTCTCATTTCATCTGTGATCTCAGGGTGCAAAATTAAAAAACAGGAACACCTGACTGCCAAAAAAAACACCCCTCCCTCACTTCTTCCTACTGCCTTTTGGATAAACGAGGCACACGGCAGAAATAACTACCCGGGGTCAGCGGTTCTGTCCCTCCTGATCACAGTTACTAGAAGGCTGTTAAGAGTACTGGAAACTAAATGTAAGGTTTCCTTTGGCTTATCTCTGTGATTGTAACTTCTCACAACGATTTAAAAGGCTCGATGTCTTCAGTGCAAAACAGGAGCAGGCTAACGCACGCGGTCATTTGTGGCAATGTATTAGCTGAGTGTTTCTTTTCCTGCTCTCTGGCACGTGAGACTCGGGCGGGTACATCAGGTCATTTTATGCTTTCTACAGCCCACATTTCTAAGTAACAACTGAAGCAGTACTGAAGGCAAGCTTGAAAACTGTCATAGATGGTTAGACAGACAGCAAGAATAGCCACTTATAAAAGCAAACACCAAAAAAACCCAAGTGGTTTATACGCATAAACCCCTCAGATTGTAGAGCTCAGCTGTGACAGCATCTATCAGATGATCTGATAGATGGTCTTAGAAGAAGTTATGACTGTGGTGTTCCCGTGAGCAGATTGCAGGATCCACCACTGCCTCGCTATCAGTGACACGTAAGTTAAAGCAATTGAGACATAAACATGGAAGAATGGTACTGGCAAGGACAGACACAGCCTGCTACATGTATTTTTCCAAAGCAAGTCAGAGTTTCTCCTTACTTACTTTGGTAACGTAGCCAGAAATGCTTT
Source organism: Actenoides lindsayi (assembly GCA_025331215.1). NCBI lineage: Eukaryota > Metazoa > Chordata > Aves > Coraciiformes > Alcedinidae > Actenoides > Actenoides lindsayi. The sequence continues at coordinate 49,537 of WTSP01021663.1, read as the reverse complement.
GGTAATGTGGCAGGGCAAGAGATTTGTTAAGTAAAGCAGATCAATGGCACCAGGAGTTTGTTACTCTCTCTTTACCACTGAGCAGGATAACCCACTCCAAATAACCGTGGAATAGTGTACTGATAGCAGGAGTATTCCCCTAGTTTGCTGTTAGTAAAACAGAGTTTGGATTCTTCACCCGGGGGCACCAAAAGCAATTGTGTACATTTTTATTAATAGGCATGTGTAATTCTACTGGTTTGGACCCATTTTCAGTTTGTGGCAATGTCACAATGTCTGGCAGCGTGTTGCTGAGCCTGAGCCTTTGAGTTACTCCAACCTGCCAGGGAAACCCGGAGCTTCGCGGCCTGGGTCAGGGGGGAGCGTGGCTTTGCATATTGATAAACCACTGCATGTTCTTAACCAATTAAAATCCATCTCCTTTCCAGTTCCGTGGCTGTCTCTGCTGGCATATCTTCTTATATAAGGATCACGACTGATTAACATACAATTATGCAAAGAACAGTTTAGCAATGTGATTTCTGTAAAGGGCAAAAGGACTCTTCTACAGCCCTTTCAAAGAATTTCAACGTACATTGTTAGAGAGTTGTTCCTGAGTATGGGTTAAGCATTTTGCTGGCTCCAATGTATTCATATCCCTGGACTGCCACACTTGGAAACAATGATCAGAGGAAACTACGAGTTAATTTTGTCCCCTCTGTCATTGGTAACACATTAAACACTTCCGCTGCACGCTACCATTTCCAAATTAGATCCAACATCACATGCTGCGGCAATTACCTTTAATTTTGCCTCGCTAGAGATACTGCTGGGATTGGAGAGATTAAATTTTACTTAACTAGATAACATTATATAGTTAGGTGTATTACAGGGAGGGTTTAAAGTAGCAAACACATCCTGTTAAGGAGCTTTTTTAATTATTTTCAAACAGTTCTATGTGCTTTCTCCTGACTGCACTGATAGATTAATGCCAGTAGTATTCACCAAAGTTAATGAACTTTAAGCTCTACCACTTACGAAGCAGCGTTGTCATATATTCGGTGTTATTTCAGCATGAACATCTAATTTCTTAATGAACTAGTCAGTTTATGTCCATGTGATCTAACAGAAAGAATTTTCATCGAGTGCTGCTCCTAAAAGAATTTTTCTATCATTTTCTATCATTTCTGTCTATAATTTTTCTATCATTCCCAGAAAAATAGTACTGGAAATCTTAGAAATGTTAGAAAAATGTCCAGTACCTGAAATTCTTCTGTAAGTCTCACTATCGATCACTACTTTCATGACACTGTCATGTGTTTGTCTGAGTCATCTGTAGCTCAGTCAGCGCACTGCAAACATAAAGAATATTCTATTTTATTTTTAACTTCAATCCCACTGGCTCATGTCTGTATAAAGACACGAATTATGAGGAATTGTTGAAACCAGGTTAAGCTCAAAAGCCACATAGTTAACAGTTCTGGCAGTAGTTTTGTTATTGTTAGACTTGGGAAAATGTGACTTTGAAGTTCTGTATCATCAGAATCCTGGATAAATCCCTGTACGAGAGCAGTTGCCTTGTGCTCAAGTTCAAAAGGTCAATGCTATAGATGACAGCTATGATAAATACTGTAAATTCAGTGCTCTTAAAGACAGGAGTGAGCTCACAGCCTCTCGCTGCGGAACCCTTCTGCTTCAGTAGCCCTGAAAAGTACTACAACTAGCCAATTGAACCCAGGCCTATTCTGATTTTGCTGCAAAGCTGCTTTTTGGGCTGGGTTAGCGTTCATTTTGTGCTGCTAAATTAGACCAGAATTTCCCCTACAGTAAAATGAAAACATTGTTTTCAACAATTTGTTTTTCAAGAAGCAAAGCCTGCAAATAGGAGCCAGCTGGTGAGCAGCACTAACCAGTTCAGAGCTTAGGATAGCTACTGGTGTGCCAGAGCTTCTGCCAGTGTCCGTGGCTTCGGTGCAGCCAGGGAAGATGTGTGGTCTTCAGACAGTGGCGAGGAGATCTCAGGCTACTGAATGGGTTAGTGGTTCAAAGGTGTGTCAGGGGAGGTTCAGACTTGACACAAGGAAGAATTTTTTTACAGAGAGGGTGGTCAAACCCTGGAACAGGCTTCCTGGAGAGGTGGTTGATACCCAAAGCCTGTCAGGATTTCAGAGGCATTTGGACAATGCCCTTAATAGCATCCCTTAACTTCTGGTCAGCCCTGAACTGGTCAGGCAGTTGGAGTAGACGATTCTTATAGGTCTCTTCCAACTGAAATATTCTGTTATTCTCTTCTTCTCTTCTCTTCTCTTCTCTTCTCTTCTCTTCTCTTCTCTTCTCTTCTCTTCTCTTCTCTTCTCTTCT
>WTSP01021663.1:0-27638 GCA_025331215.1 Actenoides lindsayi | reverse complement strand
GCTGCCACTGGGGAAGCACCTGTAGCCAGGGCTCCTGCTTGCCTCCTTTTTCCCTCTTGGTTCCTCCACGGCCCCTCTCCTCCAGCACTCCACCAGTCCCGTCGTGCCATGGCTGGGATTCCAGTGATCAACTCTGCCGTTAGTTTGTAACTTGTCGTTGTCTACATGACAGATTGGCTATAAATATAATATCCCCACCTGAAAACTAATTTGATGTTGGGTATTAATCTCTGGCTGGAGTGGTTTTATAGCTGAACAAGTTGATATTTCTTCTGGCTTGAAAGTTTGTGTTAAAAGAGCATGAGCTCGGAGTCTCTGAAGGCAAAGAGGTACGTTTAGGGCATCCATAAAGGCTGTCCCAAGCCCCAGCAGAGCTTGTGTCTGTCGTTGTGTGACACTGCCTGCTGCCAGTAAGCCTCATCTTCGCTACGAAGAAGGTGGCAGCACTTTAGAGTACAAGATTAGAGTACAAGATGCAGCCATACTGCAGTAATGAGAGGCTCAGATACATTCTTCATGACATGTTTAATCCGTGCCTCTATACCTAGCCAGGCATTTGCCCTGGAGTATTTTGCTGAGTGCCATCAGTGAGGTGACACTGGCCGAGTGACATTGCAATATGCACTTCAAAGTAACTCAGGGAATGCCACTAAGATCTTAGGAGGTAAAGGTCTTTTTGTTAAGTAGTACGAGGAAAGGAAGGAATAGTACAAGAATAAGTGAAGATTAAAGAAAAAGAAAGACAAATGTATACAATGTATAATTTTTACGTTGTGTAATTAAGCAGGAAATACTTTTTGCCAATCATCTTCTCCTAGTGCACAGCCACCTTGTGAAAACGCTGCCATCGTCTGCATGGCTAAATGTATAACCCTGATTTTCTTCCTGCTGCTGGGTAAAAATGTAATAGAGCAGATTTCTGCCTAAATAAAAGTTATGCTCAATCACAGCAGGGAGTAAACAGCTAGTTTCAGTACCTGTACCTATGGTGGTTGTAAGCAGGCCAGGCTTACAGCCCGATTTAAGTAGCTGTGTGTGGGAGGTGTGTGTGGGGAGGAAGGGAGCAGGTAAACTTCAAGGCTCCGAAAAAGTACTTGTATGTCCTAAGAGCTCTTACAGAGCTTGTCTGTCTGTGAGAAGAATTTGTGAGAAGGGGCATGAAGCTTCATAGCTTTCTTCTTATGTAAACCTTCTTTGGAGTCATGTGGTTTTTCGAACTTGGAATCTCATTTTCAGGTGACATTTCCTTTACACTCCTCGTCTTCCTCTGTTTCTCACTCCCAGCGATAGCCAAATTTGTAGGTGCACGTGCATTAAAAAATTATTAGTATGAAACGTTGTCACAAATTCAGATGTCGTACCAACTTTGGGGTGTAAGACTTGTGAAAAATAGCTTTTCAAATATTTTTAGGTATGGTGCAAAACTTGGTTCTGCTTATTAGATCTGTATTCAAGTAAGAGGCGGTGGTTTAATTTAATTCTAAAGCATGAATGACCCTTCCATGCATGTACTTGAGTAAGTTCGTTAAGTGAACTGAACTTCACTGACATGCTGAGTCATACAGTGAGAACTGAGAGGAAACCAATCACACAGAAATCCCAATAAGCTAAAAGGCAACATCTCTTCAGACTTCTGTATTAAGACTCTATCTTATGGCACATCTTCATTATGGTGGTTGCCATACAACGTTCTTCAGTAGTGACCTGAAATAGAAACTTAACTACAGGATCTCCCTACCACACCTTTCCATGTTAAAGACAGTTCTGCAGTCATAAATGGGTAGTTTGATCATCTTTCACTGAGGCCAGACAGAACACGAATTAATTGTATTTATGGTGCTGAAACTGAGCCCTCGCCACGATCCTGATTATTTACAGAATAAGTATGTTTTGCTGTTGAGCAAAGCAAGCATCATAGCTACGAAGTTTCTAATTTTTCCCTTCTGTACTCAGGTCAGATACTGCTTGCTTCTTATACAGCGGAGGAAAAAAAAGCCCATTCAGCTCATTACTGTCCCTTAAAATCTTTTTTTTTTTTTCCTTTTTCCATAAAGACCTTGGTATTACTTGTGGCAAGAATTACATTTCTAAGTGGTCAGTAATGATGCTTCTTTTTGTTGAGCAGTAGGCTAGACATTTTCAACATATTTCATTTTAAAGCATTTCAGAATTAAAGCAAAGTTTTGTAGTACAGCAAGGATCCTGCTTTATAAGGAGTTCACTGGCAGTAAAAGCTTTAAGAAGGACGTTTAAGAAAGACATTAAGAAAGACATTTAAGGACGACATTTCAAACTTGTACGCTAAAAGCAACTAACCCCAGTACTGTCTTAGAGAACTGAGGTTTTGGTTAATAGCTTAAGCTGACAGTTTCAGCCACAATCAGAAGAGTCTTCCTGACTTTCGTGACAATTGTAAACTACTTGAGGAAATGGTTCCTTTTTGAGTGGGGGAGGAAATAAGTTTAGAAAGAAATGTACTGCAGAATTCACAAAATGCTGTCTGTTGGCAGGATGGAAGATGGTCAATAAACCAAAGGGTTTAGGCACTTAAGTGCATCCTGTGTCCAAAGAGAAAGATCCTCAAAGTGCCTGTTTGACAGGTAGGTGCCTGGCAGGACTTCTGCTCCTGCACGTGTCCAGAACAGCTGTCCTGTTGTCATGCTCTGAGGTGCTAAGCCTTGTCTCACTCACAGTCTTAGAAATTTGGCTTAAACATCTGTCTGCCTGTCTGCTGGGGCTGGCCCACGGGAGATAAGCAGAGGAGGTGAGCCTGAGGTGAGCTCACCAGGCAGGAGGTGAGCCTGAGGTGAGCTCACCAGCCAGGAGGTGAGCCTGAGGTGAGCTCACCAGGCAGGAGGTGAGCTTGGCCTCTTCTCAGTCCGTGCTACCTTGAGATCCTTACAAAATGTTGCTATCACACCCCGTGTCATTTGAGGCCGTTTCTCTGTAGCTTGTACAGTATGTAGTACACTGCTTTTTAATGTGGAGCTTTTTTCATTAGCTCACCTGTGCAGGAAGTGAGAAGCCTGCATTTAGTTCTCTCCTAGTGCAGATGTCCAAAGCCATATTTTACACTTCATGCAGGTGTCAACCTGGCAAACCAGAGGGCAGTTAGGATGCAAGTATTCTCTGGGCTCATTATCGAAGCTCTTCCAGAGGAGAATTCAAATTCTTTTGGCCATGCAGTTGAAGCACTTTAAAGAAATTTTAAAAAGCAACAGAAGTATGATAGATATGTATGTATTTATAATGTTTTATCTGTATTCAATTTCATTTTGAACTTTGAAGCCCAAAGTATGTCAGTCCACTAAAGGGCTAAATGCTAAAATGTTAGTTTCAGGGCCTCAGCCCCAGATCTGACCCTAGAATCCGCAAAGTTTGGAAAGAGCTTAGGGCTATAGTGAAAAAAATACAGCGGGAGCTGGGTAGGTGTTGTGCTTAGGGACACGGTTTAGTGGCTTTGATAGGGCTGGGAGTAAGGTTGGGCTTGATGATCTTGAAGGTCTCTTCCAGCTGAAAATATTCTATGATTCCATGATAGCTGTTAGCTGGGTACATCGCACCTTACCATGGTAAGGGGTGGCATGTCAACGTCACCGAGGTTCTGGCCAAAGAGGAGAATCCATGCACGACTGTAACCAAACCAACAATCCAGGAAATTCTAGTACCACTGGAAAGAGGCTGTGGCTGTGGCTGACCATCTCGTTTTCAGAACATGATGAATGGACACATGTATTGCTAGTGCCATCTATTGAGGATCTACATACTGCTAGCTCAGTACATATTTTTCATTATTTTTAATTGCTGGTTTTATCCCAGTTGTGCAAATTACCTAACTCTGTGTTCCCTTTGTTGAACTTAGGCCACAACGTTGGACACCAAACCTTTATTGGATAGAGGTGCTACGTTTTTCTTTACATTATAAAGTCAAATTAAGGAAAAGAAAACCCCAAAACCACCTGGAGAAAAAAGTAACACTTAGATAATTTACATGATATTTCTCATATGACCCCATGAGAAATATATGTAAATATTTTCTACCTAAAGCATGAGACCAGGAAATTTTGTGACAGTGGGTGAGCGAACAGCTGGTGATGGTGGGGAGCTTCATGATTTCATAGTCACTGCAGCTAAAAAAAATTTCCGTTGCATTCATAATCAGTCGTTCATCACCATTATGTAAACACACGAGTAGCTTGCACAAATCCCCTCTTCATCCCAGTTGCAAATCATATGTGGTATTCTTCCATCCAAAGGCTGCACGACCCCGGTCTTGGTAGTGCCAGGTGGATAGCACTAGAAAAGGACCTTCCCTTCTAAACCATAGAACATGCCCAGAAGATGACAAAACGCGGTGTTCTAGGTTGCGGTGAAATTTTCCATCAAACAAGACGTAATGGCCAGAACTACTTTCAAGTTACTGCAGAGAGTATAATGAATAGTACATTTGCCCACATCAGTACCTCAGAACCAGCATTTAAATTGCTAAAGTTACTCAGACTGCAGGGGGAGGGGGGGTGGGGGGGAATTGTAACATAATATGAAATTCTCCACTACTTGGAAATGCAGAATGGAAAACCTGAAAGAAAAGGCAGTAAGCACCTCTTTTGAAGCTACTAATGCTGAATCTTCAAAAGTTTTTCCAGACAATATGTAAAAGGGATGAAAAAAGTTAATAGCGAAAGTTCTGTGGTTTATTCTTTATTATGTTGACTGAATAATGTATGAGACAAAGACCTATCTCTAACAAATATTAGGAATCTATGCCCATTCCTAACTCCAGCAACTTCACTTAGAAGCCACTGTGATGTTAGGAGCAAAGTGTCTTCATGGGTTTGAGCTTCAAACTTTTTGCCATTTGTGAGTCATGCGCTGAATTTGGCAAGGGATGCAAAGAATAATAAAGGCTTCTGCAGGTGCTTGGGGCAGAAAATGAGCATTAGAGAAAATGTTAAATAAGACAGAACAGGTGACAACAAATATGGTGAAGGTTGAAGACCTCAACAAGGTTTTTGCCTTGGTTTTTAATTGTAATCTCACTTCCTACATCTTTCAAGCCCCTGAACCTCAAGGCTGGGATGAGAGCAATGAAGTCCCTCCTATTGCAGGAGAAGATCAGGCTCAGGACCACCTGATGAGCCTGAACTTACATAGATAACTTACATACGGATGTCATCTACCTAGACCTCTGTAAGGCCTTTGGTACAGTCTTCTAAGAGAGCTTCTAAGAAAGATGGAGAGAGGCTTTTTACTGTGGTCTGTAGCGAGAGGACAAGGAGCAATGGTTTTAACCTGAGAGAGGGTAGATTCAGATTAGTTATTAGGGAGAAATTGTTCACTGTGAAGGAGGTGAGACACTGGCACAGGTTGCCCAGAGAAGTTGTGGATGCTCCATCCCTGGATGTGTTCAAGAGCAGGTTGGATGGGGCTTTGAGCAACCCGGTCTGAGTGGGAGGTGTCCCTGCCCATGGCAGGGGGCATGGAACTAGATGATCTATAAAGTTTCCTTCCAATCCAAACCATTCTGTGATTCTACTAATATGTAAAAGAGCAAAAAGAGCACGAGGTCTCTGGAGAAGAATAAACAGGTGATCTGTTATCACAGTACCACAGGGAAGCGCTCTGATCCTATTTCAGCCACCCTGTAAACTTTCAGTTTCATAAACCTAAGTCAGCCATGGGTATGTAATGTGTGGAACAGGTATTATGGTTTTAGCTTGAAAAGAAAAATGTAATAGTTTTAGATAGAAAAAAAAACCCCAAACACCATTCTAGATAGAACAGTTTGAGATAGAATAACCCACTAAAACCTTGCCTGGTTTCCACTGCTGGGCCACACACACTGGATGAACTGGGTAAAACATTGCAAGTAGCTGCTGAGATCTTTAATTAGTCACTTAAAAATATTAAAAATATACAGAATTACATTGCCCAGACTGAATCACAGGTGGTGCTTTCATCGTCCAGTCCCAGGTCCCCCCGTACTCAAGCATCTACTTCTCAGCACCCTGACCCAAGCAATTCACAACTCAGCATATCATCCCTTCAGTTTATCTTGACTTCTTCTCTGACATGGTGTGTCTTCCCTAACGTGCAGCAACAGAGCTGATGGTAACACTTCTCCACCCAGTCCTCTTTGGAGCCAGGGGCTTTGGTCATCTCTGAGGCTATCGAAACATCGCGGTGTTCCTGCTACACTTCTCTGCTGGTTTCTTCTTACAAAATCAAAACTGTTTCCATCTGGATTGTGTATTTCCCCTCCCTTCTTGAAGTTTCCTTCTTCTGCCTTTCTGGAGAACATTAAGAATAGCCTCTGTTAAAAAAAAAATCTCCTTAGATCTTATCACGCAGTTTGGAGCGGAGTGCTGTCAGGTATATGCAGATATATAACATGCTATACATCTCAGCCCCGTTTTCAAAGCAAAAAAATATGTAGCTAAGTATAAACTTGTAAATGCACACGTGTGAGTACTTTGCTTTGAATGCTAAATCTTAGCAATTTTAATCCCTGGCCGACACACGTGTATGTCAGTACCTTTTTTGTTGACAAGCCCTAGCGAATATAGTTCACTATCGGGTGAGAGTTTCAGTCGCCGGTTCCGGCAGATCCCTCCTTGCTCTCTTCTGAGCAGTAACAGCCACAGAATGCACGCGTTGACATCGCAGCGCACAAAATCAGGAGCTTGAAAATGCATTCGGAATGGAAAGACTGAGCCCATTTGCTAGGACAGATGGTACTGGGAGAGACTTTATTAGCTTCACTTGGTGGGTGGGCTGCCTGGACCTATTTTTAAGAAATTCTAGGAGGAGACTGTCACATTGTACTCATTATACTGTTCTTTCTACGTGTTTATTTCACGGCAGCCAAGGTTTTACGCTTGAAAACGGACTGCATCATTGAGTTTAGTTCCTTCTCTTGCTACTCCCGTTCCTTTCTGATCACCTCGCTCTGTTTCCCCCTTTTCCTTTGGTTTGTCCAACCCACGAGCATCATCTATAAAGGCCGTGCTGCTTTCAGTAACTGATAAAACATTCCAGTAAACTCAGGGTCATCAGCTGGACTGGCCATTGGTTTAGATCAGTTTGATGCAGGTCCATTGCACGGCACTTTTCCTCTCGGGCCGTCCCAGTGCGGAAGCAAACCGTGTGTATATCCTGAACACTTTATCAGCTCCGATCTGCTTCTCCTTACGTTGTTTTCTAACAATATATTTTTTAATTTAGCTTGAACAGAGAAGTAAACAAAGCCAGTTCACTGTGTTTCCAAGAATGCTATTAATATCCAAGCTAATATTTACGATTCTAATGGCAACCGGTGTAATAAAGTTCCTACTCACATTATAAACACACAAAAAGGAGCCAGTGTAAATATTTAAAGCACAGAGATCCTTATCCGGCCTAGGCTCGAGTGTATGGAGGTGACAGCTGTGGACCATATTTCAAGTCTTTTAGCCAGCTTCTGACCCAGGCAAGGCATGACCTGGCTCTGATGGAGAAGTCATGCAGCCCCTTTTGCCATCAGCTGATGTCTCGGGCACTATGAGCCAGCCGAAAGGCTCGTAGCATCAGGCACAGACATCTTGCAAACCTTTCTGATGTATTCCTATTTATCAGCAGCTTTCAGTTGTATTGTCGTTTTTCAAGGCAAGATATCTGGGGTGGCTGCTTCCCTCGGTGTAGTTGTAACTGTGCTTTTAGGGAAGCAATTATTTTTCCAACAGCTTACGATTCTCAATGAGCACAATGAGTTCATATCAAGAGGTGTGGTGTTGCCTGTTACCAGATGTAAGCACACTGCTGTCTCCTGCCTTCCTATGCAACCTGATTGGCATACAGCTGTCATTCATCCTCTTTCTTGCTCTGTTCAAGATGTGCCAATCACTACGGAGACTCCAAACACGCACGTGGAAGTTTAATACAGTGGGCAAAGCTGACAAGTGGTGTAAACAGCTAAATAATTTCAGAGGGTTCTAGAAAGTTACAAACCACCTTTTCATGGAGTATTTACTGCTGGGGGGGTTCTTGGAAACATCCCAACAAGAAATAGAGCAAATTGGCTACTGTCATGGATGCAAAAGTACCTCCAAAGGTGAATCCAATTGGGCTGACTATAAGAAAGGATATGTACATACAAATCAGTTTGTTTATTGCCAGAGAGGAAGAGGCAGTATAAAAGCCAAGAATACTCCTTCACTTCCCCCCCTGCCTGACCCTAGCCTTTCTTCCCCTGCTTTCTTCCCTCCTGTTATTCCCTGACATAAAGTCTGGGCTAATTTTTGCTTCTCATTGTAGAAATATCCAGAATTATACATACAAACACAGGTTTTCTATGAACTTTTGAAGGACAGACACTTAACTCCCTGCTTGTTTTGTGTCATTCACATGTTTGCTTGCATGGAGTTTCTGATAAAATGAAAAAGATTATTCATAGTTATTTCACTAAAGAGTTTTATCTAAAAACCCAATGTCATTTCAGTGACCACGACCACTAGGATGCACTACAACAGACCCTACTAGTTTTGCCAGCAACTAAACACTGACTGTTGGCAAAATCGTAAGTGTTTTAATAAATATTTATTAAATAATTAATTACTGTTAATACACGCTTTTTTTTTTTCCATTGTAAGCATTCCCATAAAATCCACAGGTTTAGGTAACAGCAAATATAATGGCTGGTAATACTGGAAACAGCACCTCCTTTTCTGTCGTAAGGTACAACTGCAGCATTTCCCCATTTCTGGGTTTACATCCTATTTCATGCAGATTAATATGTACATATATTTTGACATACGAGTTTCTGCTCATTCTTACACCAAACTGAGCACATTTGTAAAGAAGACCAGATGAAATATGTTGATTGCCATTGTAAATTCCCAAGCATAAATACAGAATCTGTCTGAGACTCAATATACTCAGGATAAGCATACAAGCTGCTTCCATTTAAGAGGAAGAGAAATTCATAATAGCTCGTGCTTGTTTAGCACTGAATATACAGTATTAGAATAAAAATTGATCACTTCTCAAATACCAAGACAACTGCAGAATTGAGGAATGAGCCCTAGTTGCTTTAATCTCTTTAGTTCTGGAATGGAATGCATCCCATTATGCCTCTCTGGGTTGGTGAAAGTGCAAAAATATGGTGGATGTAGCTTTTAGGTAGCCAGCATCTGAGAATCCCCTGCTAGGAAAGGAGTGGCTCAATGCCATCCTTCTTTCCCAGGGCAGTTTCAAAGCCTGCTAATGTTCTTGGTGCTGAACCAGTAACTCAAAAGACTGGTACTGCCAGTGTATTACCGGAACAATTTTGATGTTATTCTAATATATGCCAGAAATCAGTTGGGAAGAAAGGAAGGAATCTGAATTTGTTTGAAATGTAATGTCTTCTGGTTTTGGCAAGAATAGATGAGGTTATTCACAATAATTTGTGCCGAAGTCGTCGTGTCCAAGCGCTAAAATTCTTTAAAGGACATACTTGTGCCTTAAATATACCTGCTAGATAAAATACTGCACACTGCCATCCCGCTGACATTAGCTGGTAGCAGAATTTCCACTAGGAAAAAATACATATCCAAGAAGCAAGAGTGTAATTCATTGCTTGCAAAGTGACCCTAACTTTTACATTTTAATTAAAGGAAGTGATCGTGGGGAAAAGAAACAAAGAAAAAACGAAACAAAACCAAACAAAACAAAACCAAGAAATAAACAAAACAAAAACAAAAACATAAACAAAACCAAATACAAAGACAAACACAAAAAAAACCCAAAAGCAAACCCAAAACCAAACCAACTCAAAAACCCACCAAAACCACCACATTCACGTGTGCTTCTTGCTTCGAAATCTAGTGCAGTATCTCTGTTCCAGAGAACAAAAATAGAGTAATTACTAAGAGAAAGTGTATAAGAGAAGAAAAATCAACAACAGGGCAATTTCTGCCTATTTAGAAATTCCTACCCCACGGCGAGGTGGGTGCCCGGTTGCCTTTTGCCATTCTACATGAACTGGGCACCTGTTTGCTCATCTTCAGCTTGAAGTGGAACTCTTTACAGCACAACTTGCCTGCAAGAAAGAAAACACTTGAGAACTATTTTGCCGCCTTCTTTCCCTGCTTCATAGTACCGCTGCGTGAAGATACCCTCTAAAAGCCCCTTCTTCTACCTCTCCATTTATCCCTTTTCTACTTTCAGTTTTTATTTTTAAATTAATCTCAGCTCTGGACTCACCAGGCAGGACATTTCACAGCTTTCCTTTGACTTCGCCACTGCTAGTCTTTCACACTGTCTCCACTTTGTGGGAGTATTTTCACTACAATATCTTTGCATTTATCTTTTTCTGTTTTTAAAAGAACTTCCATCCTCTTTGCTTTCTCTGCTGCTGTTGGTTCTGTAATAGCATCTCATCTTTTTTTCACTGATACACTGCAGTTCACTGGGGTTTTCTGCTTTTCTCTGTGTATATTATCACCAGCTGCCACAACAGTTAAGCAGTGTTGCTGGTTTCTCCCCAAACTCTCTGTGACTTGTATCACACCTGCAAAAGAAAAACAAACTTTTCATGGATACTCTTCCTAATCCTTTAGTGTCAGTCTTGAAAACTTAATTGCTAAAAATGGGTAAATGATTTAGGATCACGTGTGTAAGCATGTAATTGCCATTCATTATATATTTCTAATGCAACACTTAATGACTTGTAAATGTTAAATATTTGGGAAGAAGATGAAAGAATAATTTGGTTTGCTGAGCCTGGCAAAATCAAGTCTACAAAGGGCTACCATTGTTCTTTTCAAAGTAAATCAGAAGGATAGATACCATGGTGAGGGAATAATAGATTAAAACAGAAGACAGTGTTAATCAGGAGTAAATGGTCATCCCTAGATCATGAACAAAAAATTAGCTTGGAAATTATAGAAACATTCCTAACTATGAAAGCAGCAAGGTACTGGAGAAGCCTTTTAGCAGGAGCAGTAGGGCTAAGAAATGTAATTGGCTTTAAGGTGGAATTTGTTCATCTGCTGAGTGACATGGCGTGACATCTCAGATCATCAGATGATTGAATTTAGTGAAAACCCCTTCTAAAATATCATTCATCTTGAAGTTTCCCCACAGGAAATATCATGGTGATCTGAAGTTTTGATTTTGAGGAAATGAGATTTTCTAACTGAGAACCACTGTTGATTATCCACAGAATTCCAACCACCTCCATATTAATGAATGAATCGGAGAAATCATCTCGTTACCTGCTGTGACAAGAGTCCGTGAAGCCAACGCATTTCACAATTCAAGCACCCTATGGCAGCCCTGGAAAGGAACTCAAAGGACACTGGTAAGTCCACAAGGCCTGCCAAGACCACTCTCTCTCAGGTTCCATAGCTGTTAAAGATGCTCATGCTGTGCTGTCTCAGACTACTCTTGTGTGTGTATCTGCTTTCTGTTTACTGAGACAGAGACTCCAGATCAACAGAAATATGTAGCAATGATAAGCAATTTCAGTAGGGAGAAGTGTCTGGGTTGCTTGAATGTTGCAAGGTTAGAAAGCTTTTCTTCATCTGTCTCCTTGAGCCACTAAGGACCTAAGCACTATGACCACCTGGTCATAAACAGAGCTATCACAGCCTGAGTGTCAATTCTTGGTGGGCTTCAGCAGGATGGGGGAAGATGAGATGCAGAATCCGAAGCTCCATCCTTGTCAAAAGTCAATTTAGAAGACTTTATCTAAATTTCTTGTACCTAAAAATAAATCTAGATAAACCTATCTAAATTCAGAATAAGTATTTTATTCTAAATATTTTGGTGTGGTCCAGCTTCTACGGGATCAAAAACAGTAGAAAAGCTCTCGGAACCAAAAATCAAATCCCGTGTTTGAAAATCAGTAAGGCTCACAGATTCCAAAGCAAGAAGATGACATCACACCAAGAATTTAGATTTGTCATACTGCTTGGGGTGCGTGAGCTTCTTTCCTCAGATTGCACAATTATGTATTTTAGCATAGGTGGTAAGACAATTTGATTGATAGGTGCTAGCTCAAGTAAACTTTGTTCTGTATCAAAATGCTGACCACACTAACCATTCCAGCATCAGAGAACCATGTAGTCTGACTTCCAGTCTAATGCAGATGGGGCCAAAGAGTCATCTGATAATTAGCTCAAATGAACAGAGCAATTCTGTGGCACTTTGAAAAGAAAGTGCAGAAAGTAAAGTACGATTTATATTTCAAAAAGAATGCACATGGAACTCTTCTGTCGCCCCGGATTACGTTAGGTATTGATCACAGTCCTCTACTTTTATATGGCAATTCTAATTTTTGAAACATTTATTAGTAAAGTTAATCTTCATAAGTAGACAGTGTGCCTCTTTGGTGATGTTTAGATTTCCCATTAAAAGCAATTAGTTCACTGCAAATAGGTAAACAAGTACCCTCCAGTGGCTACCTAACAAAACTGAAACTGCTCTAAGATGCTGTATTAGAGGCGAAAAAAGTCTGGTACAAAAGGTACATTTACAGACAGAAATGAAAATGGATGGGGTTGGATCAGCTGTATTAAAAAAAGAAAGCTTCATGGGTCACCTGATGAGTGTGGATGCTCCTCCCAGGCTGAGCAATGCATACCTACCTCCTTTAAATAAGCATCTGTCTACACAGGGAGAGCCACCAGATGACACAGCTGGTGGCTTCACACGTCACAAGAACTTACTGATGTAAGCATCAGATAAGGACCCCAATTGTCCTGTCTTTGTGTTCTTTATATATGTGTTGCTTCAGAGAGAAATCACCTGCCAGCTTCTTGAATGGTAAGCATAATATAGTTTTCCTGTAGCTCAGATTCTGCCACTCAAATTTTTGTTGGGCCTGTATTTCTTTTTCTTTTGTGGAGATTTCTGTGTTAAAACTACAGGGTGGAATACTTGGAATTAACTTTAAAATGTAAATTTGGCGTGATTTCAGCTGATTGAAGAACTGTATGGTACATATCTAAGTGAATTTTAATAAAATCTAAAAAAATATTAAATCTTAAAAGCAGGAAAATGAAATAGACAAATAATATGACATCCTTTCATGGCCAGTATGACTTTATGTTTCTTTCTATTAGCAAAACATTCTCACAGCCTAGTTTTTCTTTAGCCCACCAGACACTGTTGATTTTTGCCAGTACATACGTATGAAAGAGCATTCTAAGTAATACACCTACCTTACTGGTAGCTGTTCACTTTATTTCTAAGTCATGTTTATAAAAATTCAGTATTTTATTTAGACTAAAATAGACTATTATTACTGAGGGTCTGCTCATAGTTTCATATCCACTAAATATGAAAATATATTTCAAACAAATACATCTGTTTCACCTAATAAAGGTACAGAACTTAATCTTAGCGAAGCACAGTGTCTGAATGACTTTGATGTGACCACCATCCTTCAGTTAGGACAGGAATGTCTGGGGCTCAGGGAAATTAAGTCAAGAGTCAGCAATTCTTAAAGACTAGCTAAAATACGCAATGCTGTACTTAATTTCATTAGGGTATTTTAGCTGCCTTCTTCTTTCCTGAAATATCTATGTTTAAAATGGCTATTTTGAAAAGGAACTAGGTGTTTCCATATTTTACAAATTCAGGGATGTAAGCATAATTTTCATTCAGTTATATGTGTAACCATTCTCAAGTTAATGCTTGCTTTCTTTTTCAAATAAAAAGAGGTATCGTTTATTTGCACTACATAACATACGTTTTAATAACTCTAGTTTTTAACAAGTCTTTTTTTTTTTCCCCCTAATCTAATAAGAATATAATTTAGCGGACCAGAAGTTCTGCTTCATGACTTCAGTGCAATTGTATGGGCAATTCATTGAGAAAAAATTACAAGTGATCTTGAAAAGTAAATTCTTGGTATTTGAAAGAAGTGAAAAACCTGAGATGTAACGGGGTATAGGTAATAGCAACTGCTTTCCATTCTGTAAAACTGGTGTTTTGCTGCAGTTATATCAGTCTGTGATGATCCATAGAAAGCATTTATTGAAGACTTCCAGTGTTGGCTGCTTCTGTGATACAGATTCAATTCTTTATTTCCAGTTACTTATACAAGAGGTCCAGGTTAAGCACTGGAAAGGTAGGATCCATTAGAAGTTATGGAAGTGCTTTCAGAAAATGCTTGTACGTAATGGAATTAGAGAGTTAAGTGATTCCTCTTAGTTCAAAAACTGAAAGTATAGTCAGCAGAAGCTAAGGGGAAGACAGACCTTGGCTGGCTGATATGTTCAGAAAGAAAATAATGTCAGGGAAAGAGAAGAAAGAAGAATAAGCAGCTTTGAAATATAAACAGAGAAGCCAAGGGAGAAGAACAGGCAAGAGAGGAGGTAGGAAGAAGGATAGAGATGCAGTCATAAAAATAAGCTTGAAATGCCAACGTGAAGACAGTTGAAAATAATATTCACTGCCATTTTATTAATGCCACTTTTCCATGCTGGAGGTTGCCACCCTTGATTTTCCATGCTTGCAAACTGGTGACAGGGGAAGTGCCCATCAGGTTTTCTATCAGTGGTTCCCCAGAACATCTATGAGCATGAAACAGTTTGATCGTTCTGTTTTAGCAGTGAGATGCACACAGCACTCTTTGGAGGAAAATAGTATCTGTATGTCCCCCCTGAAAATGCTAACATATATTCCTTCCACAGTTTTGCCTATTTTTATGATCCTACAGTTTAGTTCTTTCCTCTCTGGATTCCCTGCCCCTCCAAGAGGAAACTTTTCATTCTGATTTCAAGCACTTTCTGCCACAAATCATCTTTGATATAATAGTTATTTTCTGCAAATGCAAAAAGGTATGGCTAGATTCACACTCATCCAGTAATTTGTAACATATTTCCATCACTATTTTAATTCCTTAGTGATGAAATTTCTTTGAGAAAGCATCTTACATTATATCTAAAAAAGTCTGCCAGGCAACCTACACAATAAAGTGACACAGGGAAACTCCAAGACAGCGAGCTTAAAATACACTCTGTGTTTTCATTAGGAAATAATGGATGCATGGAAACATTCAACAGAATGACAGCAGTTCATGTAGTTTCAATAAGGGTTTTTTTTTCAATTTGTACCTATTTTGCCTTTCTCTTACTTCTGGTAAACTGAATTATATTTCTAAAGGATGTTGTGAGTTACTAGGACACGTTCTGACAGGTTTTCCTTCACAGAGTCATTGTTAAGAACTCCCATCTCTAAAGACAGCTGTCAGTAAGAGGTCACTGTCAACAGTCACCAGTAAGACTAGACTACATCTCTGAAAGAACCACAGTCATTGAAGGCTCTTCCCAGCTTTTCAGAGAGGAGAGTAAGAGCTGTGTGATTAACGTGTCTTTACAGAGGACAGATTTTGATGGAGAGGATGTCCAGAAAAGAAAACAATTTCTCAGTAGGCAGAGGAATGAATGCAAAGCAGCATTGCAGTGAGGGTGCTGTTCCCTGGCAGGCACAGCAGTATATCTGCTGTGTAGGAGAAATCTGTGGGTGTGATGTCAGGACAGCAACGGCGATGTAAAATACACAGCTCATAAGGAAAGACCACGAAGACCACTTGGTAGCACTAAGAAATAATGCCTTCTGAATGCATTATTGGTCAGCAAGAAGGTGCAGAAATTAGCTAGCAGGTAGGATTTAGGCTTCTGAAATCTAGGAGCGTGTTGCCCAAACAAACACTTGCCTGACCCTTACATGTGTAAATATCCCGAGGCACCTTTATCTTCAACCTGATCTCGTTGCAGATGTCCCTGCTCACTGACCTTTAAAGGTCCTTTCTGAGCCAAACTATTCTATATGTTTCATGACTAAGATTCTCCAGTTCTTTGGAGTTGGTACAGCTGGAGGTGTATCTTAACAACATCCAGAACTGAAATAAACTTGTCCATGATAAGCATCATAAAGCATACCTACCATGCCTCAGTCCAGCTGGACTTTATGAACCCGAAAGTTTCTGAAGCCTGATAATTAAGCTTTTCCTAAATTCCACGGTTAGGGGAAGTCCAGGATTCAGGTCCCTTCTTTGCAGATGGTTGCTGAGTTTCGTCAGTGGTAGCTGAACGTAAAACCAGAAACCCACTCCTGGAGGCAGGAATCAGGAAGGTAAATTTTCCAGTGTGGTAGGAAAACAGACCTCAGCACTTTGACCCTGACCACAGCCTCTGTCTGTACAGCGGCACAGCTTCAACAGGATGAGGAGAGAGCATCACTGCTAGAACACAAGTTCCTGTTTGGTGGCCATAATTGCTTTTATTAAGAGCTAGACAGAGCACGTTTTAATCTCTTCACTTTGAGGAAGGCACATAATGGCTGGCTTGTAAGAGGCCCTCCACTTGTTTAAAAGATAGCTTGCAGGAGGTGGCTTAGCTCCCAGCTTCCCAGGAGGATCCCTGTCTGCAACGGGTACCTAAGCCACCCCTTACCTGTACACCCTCCACTCTGAAGCATCCACTTCTCACAGGAGCAAGGAATGCATTCACCTTTGCTACCACACACCTAAACCTTTCTGGGATCCCCCTAATATACTTGAAAGCTTTTGTTTAGGAGTTTATCTTGAATCTTACAATCACTGCAGTCAATTGCTGGGCTGTACAGGACACCTTGGGAAGTATCCTTACCAAGGATCTTCTCACAGAGTGTCACCTCCCTTACTTAAAACAATTGGTACTAACCATAAGATCAATTTATACCTACCTTCAAAGCACAGATCGTACTCTGCGGGCCTCGAGTTAAATTTCTGCTTGTCCAAAGCATTAAAAGCATGACTCAAAATCTGTAAGATATTCTTTCCTATCTGATTATCGTTAGGAAAACAAACAAACAAACAAACAAACGACTCTGTGGTATAGTGGAATGAATTATTGTTTTCCAAATCATATATATATTTATATTCATTTGGGTTTTTCTTAATGAGGTGTGTAATAAACCTGCCAATAACTTACATAATTCTGCTGAGCATAGCAGCATGTTCCTTACTACAGCAAAATCTCAAGAAGAAAAAACGCAACGAAATATCCCGTAGACATAAGTGTAAAATGTGAGTTAAATTCACCTTGATGGTTTAAAAAGACAGGAGCATTTTTCTCCACTGCAAGTACAAGCTTGTCTCTGGAAACTAGTGGGAGACAATGCATTCTTGCTTTTTCAGGCAGTAGCTTGCATTAACTTCTGGATGACTGTAATCAGCATGTGAAGTAGCTTTATGAATTCGTTTGACTTGCTGAGTTAAGATAACAGCACAAAATCCTAAATATTATTTTACACATCGTAATTTGGATAATGCTGTTGCCAAATAAATCACTTCCAAAGCAAAAAAAACCCAAAACCGTCCAGTCCACCCTTTCCATTACTAGGAACTGCTTGAATTTACAGTTTCTAGGCTTGAAAAATTAACAGCAACGACAAAAAAAAATTGCAGTACTGTATTACTAAGGCTACAGAACTGGAATTATGCATATTTGCTATATATACAATTTAATTATTAAACAAACACATTTTTAATGAAATGCTGCTCTATAATTACCTTTAGTCAATGTTGCTCGTACTAATGGATCCACTATTCTACCATTAGCAAGACCACGTTTGAAATAAAATGGTATAAATGTATTTTAATCTACTCTTGGGAAAACAACTGTAAGAAAGGTTACTCTTTGACTACTTATGTGAATTAGTTCCTTATGTCAAATCATTATGCAGAAATAAAAGCTGTGGTCAGCCCACTTAAAATTCCATTTGATTCCTCCTGGGAATGGAAAGCCTTTGTATTATCTTTCATGCTCTGAACATTCTTCTGAACATTTACTAGCAGACTGAAAACTAACAGTAATTTTGTAAGAAGGGGGCAGTATTATGAGGTTCAAGAAAATAACTAAAACTGCAGTCATTCAAGGACCACGGCTGCTGTTGTTTTGCAGCACTGCTCTGCAGTTTAGAGGATTTTAAGAATAAATGGGTGATAGATTTACTAATGCTCACTGCAGGGGGGTTGGACTGGATGACCTTTGGAGGTCCCTTTCAATCTGGGGCGTTCAGTGATTCTCCTTTGCTGTGATACCTCTATTTCCAGGTAATGGTTCTTGCAGAAAATAGCATTTATTTTCTTTACATGATATCTAGACTGTTGCTTGTTGAGTTTAACTTCTTATAAAGAGGACTATGGGCAACAGAAAAGTCAAGACCAGACAGGGAATTCAAAGGGCCCTCACTACGGGAAGGTGAACTATCTGACCAACTGGGACTGATCCTAATGGAAGAACCAGGAAAAAGCTTTAGAAGTACAGAGAGCTTCTCCAGTGATTCAATCCCAAGTCGCACGGTTAGAAACTCTGCAGGCACTCAGGTCTAAATTGCTTGGTTATAGCTTTCTTGCTATGGTCGCAATGCTAATATAACAATAAAAATGTACTTAATGCACTGCTTTTGAACGTATGTAACACCTATGGCCACTGCAGAATGTGGGCTGGAGATACTTCTTTGGTTCTGTTTTTTAATGTTGCCTGATAGTTAATAAGATCAAAGCTCTACCCTACGAGCACTTGCAACCACTCAGTTAATCTTGGGACTGTTTAGTCTCAAAATCCGAAACCTACTTAGTTAAGGTTGTATGACTCAAGCAACTTCCTCTAAGTAATTCTGCAGTTGCAGGCTCTAGGATCAAAACAACAAACAGCATTCGCAGGGAGACATCTGGCAGTACATACACCAGTGAAACTCTGAAGTAATCAGCAAGCATAATGGTACCAGTGATGTCAGTTGTAAGTGGATTTGAGAAAGTTCTTCAGCAAGGTCCCTCCTCATAGTCTGTTAATGAAACTAAACTGTTATGGGACAGGCAGGAAGGATTTCTTGTACCTGGCTAAGGTTAAAATATATGAAATAGGAATACATCTTTGCATAGCAGGGAGGTTCCTTAGGAGTTCTTAGAGTCAGTGCTGGGATCAATGGTGAAAAGATACTCTGGTGATCTGGAAGGCACTACTGAATTTTTCAGAACGACCAAAACTATAGATGATTGTGGGAGAGATCTCACAGGATTTGGTGATCAAGTGATGAAATGTCAGATGAAATTCAGTGTTGGTAAGTGTGAGGTGTGTACACAGAAGGACACAACCCTATCGACCCTCCTGTGAGTATAGCACGAGTGCTAGTTATTTATATTATCACCGCTCATAAAATAGACTGTGATGGAGCAGCAAAAATTCTCAAGAAACATAGCTCGGTGGCAAAGAAAAACAAAGAAAAGAAAAAAAAGAGAAAAGAGAAGAGAAGAGAAGAGAAGAGAAGAGAAGAGAAGAGAAGAGAAGAGAAGAGAAGAGAAGAGGAAAAGATCAGGCTTTTAAGAGCTGAGGCAGCGCGGTGTGTTGCACAGCACCGACTTTATCAGACCCAGCACCTTCCACTGCAGACACTCCGAGGTGCCCCACGCTGACCGGTCCACTGGCAACAACGGGAGCTGCAATGGAAGCACCAAGCTACAAAGAGCCAACAATTACATTTGAAGAGAATGAGTAAACAGCCCTGTTCTGCCAAGGACATTGAAGGTGCCAAGCCTCTGAAGATGCCTACCCGCTTCCCCCGACAGGGTTCTGAAGCACTCATGAGGTCTGTAAATCTTGGGAGAGCCACGATAAATCATTTGGGATGCAGCTTCCAAAAAGCCTGACTTCTGGCATAATGAAATCAGTGGGAACAGTGTTCAGCCAGCACTGAGAGCCTTTTATCCATGAAAACAGGGTAATATTTATGTATATGATGCAAGTGTTGTTAAGCTTACGCTAATAATGCTTTTAAACTCCTTACCAGCCTCGGGCAAGAACAGACACACTTCTGATTACGCCAAATAAATAGTAATCAGTAGAAATTAATTTGCCAAACATTTAAAGTGCATCTCACTAAAGCACATCCACACCTTTCTCTGGCTAGGATTTGTTACATGGCTGTCTGTCAAACGGGGTTACAGCCCTGGCTCCCACCCATTGCCCGACTAAACATCCTCTCAAACCCCTCGTGGAATACGAATGAACTTCAGCCCATCTGTTTACAGGCCTGCATGGATCTAAGTGGATGTTTACATTTATTGGTATAGCACTTTTACAGGTCTCCTCATGCTGACAATAGGTTAAGCTGGGCAGTATACATGACAGTCAGTTCATTTTCTAAACAGTCAGCTTAAGGTTGGCATCCATTACCAAAACCCGGTTTTTAACACGGCTTTAGTCCTATGTTTGAGAAACTGGAACTCAGAAATTGTTTCCAGTCATTTCTTATGGAGTTCTTTTGCAGTGAAGCAACAAAAATAACCGCAGATGCGTTCCTACAAAATGCAGCTGACTCTAGGATGCTGGTAAGACAGATGGCAAGCCCTATAAAAGGTATCGAAAAGCTACAGGATACTGAAGTCACATTGAAATTAAATATCTCAGTAATTAAAAAGGGGCAACGATTGCATCCTTAGTACGCTTGATATAACAAAGGAGTGGGCTGAAAAACGTCCCTTGGGGTCAGCTTGAGACAACATAGGTCAAGTTGCATCTCTCTCTCTGGCAGAGATTTTCTGGAGGACCTTGAGCATGCCGGGCAGGTGCCCTCCCTCCCGCCGCGCTGTGTTGGCAGCAGAGGTGACTATCGCTGCAGATGTGCTCCATGGCCAAGCCCTTGCCTGTTTCAGCCAATGCTAGTGAGGATGTAAAAGATCTGCTATTTAAATCCCTCAGCTAATTCTCACCAGAGAGACTTGGGAGCGCTCCTGGGAACAGCCCAGCCAAAGGCAGAGCGCGACAGGGAGCTCTGGCAGGAGGCGGTCATGAGCAACTACAAATCTTGTGCTGTATTTTTTCCCTCAACACAGCTGTCTGTAGACTGCACATCTGTCTAAGTGTTAAGATACCACTTAATGAATGGCCACAGCAGCCCTGACCTCTGCACGAGCTGAGTAGCAGAGGAACCACCTGTTCAGCCCATGCAGAGCCCTCCCATGCTGAACCTGAACTGGTAGGAGGAATGGACCTCAGTAATTAAAAGCAATCTAATGCTACTAAGTACACTGATAACCTTTGTTTCTTTGTGCTTTACTCACATCTGAGGGATGTGGAATTAACCACCCCACCCAACCTCCCAAAGCGTTCTCTGCACAACTGAGTTAAAGACTGAAATTTCATCAGACAACACAGTTATGGCAACTCCAGAGCTACCTGAAACTATAAACACATCTTGAACTTAAATCATAAACAGAACTTTAAGCAGAAGCTTGAAGTTCTTTGCTGAATCAATATATCAACACCATTATCTTCACATCTAGGAATCCTGAGCCAGGTTGTTTTCTCGTTGATGTTTGCACAAGCAACAAATACAAGTCAAAGGAGTTTTCTACTGATGCCAGACTGATTATATTTTTAGTTCTCTCAACAAGCTGCCAAAAGACCTCGGGCAAGTCCTGTAATGGTTCTGTGCCACAGTTTCTTCCCTTTTCATACAATAAGCAACAAGTAACCTCCCCCACAATGGGATTTCAACATCCAGTAGGTTTGATAGGCTCTGTACGTCTCTGATGGAGGCATCTACAAAACATGCAAAGCTCCCTAATGAACCTCCAGATTATTTCATATGAAAATCTGACTGCTGAGGTCAGCTTGCTGATTTGGAAGACTTACAAAGCTCTACAGTGGAGAAAGAATGGAAAACGAGAAGGACATGAGGTGAAAAGTCCCTGACAGTTTCCTCTTAGACAAGGTGGACATAGTCCAAAAATTCTTTATACTTTCTTTTCCTCTCTCCTGTCCCAGAGGTGGTTTTCTATTGTGTATGTGTTGAATGGTAGGTTTGCTGGAGTTAAGCCAAAGAGAGAGGTAGATGGCTGCCTTTGTGGTCAGAGGAGGGAGGGAGGGAAGGATTTCCTATTGCAGAACAAAGCTGGGTTATTGATAACAAAATCCACTAATGTGCTGACTATTAAGAAATGCTGGCTGGTTTCTTTGCACGTGGGGTTTTGCACAAATACTTAAAATTTGGGGGAACTATATGAATTTGATACTGGTGTCCTTTCTGGACACCTCCTTTCCCCAGTGCTCAGAAAGGAAAAGAGGAATCTTTTTTCCTTTCTTTCTTTCCCACTCACTTTCCTTTTCAGCAAGTTTAAAACAAAAAAACAAAAGAAAAGAATAGAATAGACTGAAGTAGGGTCTAGGCATTTGGAAAAAAAGGTGAACTTCAAGTTGTTCTTGCAAGCTGACAAGCTACAGTGGCCACCAGAAGAGAAAGACACTGTTCCAAAGTGCACTCACCATTAGTATGTCTGCTGTGATAGCCCAGTTTGAAAACAGAAGAGTTTCTCCGATAAAAATGCAAATCTGTTGTAACAAAACACACAAAAAAAGGAGAAGATTTATTCACTTGACATTCAAAGGAAAAATAACCTGTCACAAACTTTCCCTTGTTGCTTAGTTGTCTCAAACCTGCGTGATACACTCCTTGTTACCGTTGTGGTTTATCCTGAATGTTGGTCTGCAGCTTTGTTTGTATAAACTATGATCTACACAGCAGCTAAATAAAAGGCTGACACTTCTGGTTACAGAAAACCATGAGAAGCCAGCAAGAAGAGACAGCCCTAGGCTTCCATACTTGCATCATTCTCTTCCAAAAAGCCAGTCTGAAAAGGCAGGAAGGCCACAGCTCCCCCAGACACAGCCATTTTCATCACTGGGAATCACCAGTTAGCTCTGTAGCAAACCAAGAGAGGATCTCTATCTGCTATGTGCAAGATTCCCTCTCACCCCCGACAGCATATTGCTGTCCTTTTTGGGGGGGACACAGGTCTAGGCACTACTTTGGTACTATCTACCTACAGTCAAGACAGGACTTAAATACGGGGTTTGCAACATCAGTGTCTGACAGTGAAATAACAACTCCTGACTCCGTGGAGATGGTCAACAAGATACCTTAAAAGCCCTGTGTATGCAGTGGGATGAGAGCTTATTTTTGTGGTGGTGAGGTATGAACAGCCACCACGTCTCTTTTCCACCTCTGGCACTGCCTCCTCACTCCCTCCCATCTCATACTGCCTTCCCAGTTGTGTTGGTGCAATGGGGCCAAGCGGGGACTCAGAGCAGGAAACAGATGGGGCAAAGAATATATAGTGGGGGGGGGGGGAAATAGGGGAAGAGGGGCTTGTTCTGCTTATTTTTAACCCAAACCAGTTCTTTGGAGCAGTTCACTGAACGGTTCTACAAACAGCTATGGGAGTTGAAGAAATGGAACTTAGCAAGAGCAGGAAGGAATTTAACCTGCCCTCAGCATTAAACGCTCAGCAAACCGAGTCCAATGGAGCAAGGGTGACATGGCTTCATGAGGAACACTGCCTCCATCAAAAAGCTTCTTATTCATATTTCAATCATGAACCTTTTGCTTTCATACTGTATGTTAATTTAGCAAAGAAATATAGGTTCAACAGAATGAAAAAATAAGGAAAGAAAATCTTCCCCACACACGTTTCCTTCTTCCTCTGTGCACTATGAAGAGCAGAACACAGATGAAATGCTACTTAAATAACCTGACTCATAAAAGCTAATAGCTCTCCCATTCCCCACCAGTAAGGTGGCAAGCAAAACTCCTTTAATATCCCCCAAAAGGTTGGTTTTTGCCGAGCTAACCCATTTCTTTTTGTGGCATCTAGAGAGAAAACACTACTCCCGGACTCCTTGTTGGTAGAAACATTCAGATGGATGTCATTTTGTGGTGGTCTTCTGAGCTTTGACAGCTGAGCTTTGGCTGCTGACAGTGCCAGCCACTGTCCCAGTCCCCATCGCCTCCACGGGCAGTTTGGGGTGGGATTGGCAGCTCTGGCATGATGTGACCACCACAACTTTCTTTCCCACACACCAGTGGAGATTGCCTAAACCCCTCAGCCCATCGTGTCCCTGCCAGGAATAGTTTGCTTTATTTAGCAAGCGTTACGTATTGACCTACAGAAAGCTTCCTCTATTTGTTTCTAAAATTGTCTTTGTTTCCCACTATATTCTCCCTCCCTATCCCCTCTTTTTGTGACTGGATCTGCTTCCTCTGTGATGCCAGTCATGACAGCTCAGCTGGTCAGCTAGGAAACCTGCTCTTTCCATTTTCCCACTTGAACTTGGCTCTCACTGGAAAGGACAACTGCCAAGCTGAGAAGCAGAGATCCAACGAACCAAGGTGCCGACAGGAGCTGAAGCCACATGTCATGTAGCAAGGACATACCCGAGCCCCAGGTGGGATCGTGGGACCCATTCTGAAATCCATCCTACTACAGCTGCTGTTGCTGGGGTTCTGTGGCTGGCTAGGTTAAACTGAGCTTGGGAAAGATGCAATCACACCTCTGAAGGTGGCATCGACATGCCCAGCCTGCTCGTACAGCACTGCGAACAGGTTGTTTACATGAGTTACATACACGTAACACGCGTGTGAATTGTGACATGCAGCAAGGAAGACTTGGCCCCTTCTGCAGGAATTCAGCACAAGTCCTGTAAATACATCCCTGAAATGCTACAAACTTCAGAGCACACTAGTTTTGAATTGTTGAATGTGCATTTCGCCTGCCATGGTTCCATGAAGCACGTGCTTAATATCTGGATACTGGTAAAAGGACAAGAGGAACAAGAAGAAAATCAAAAAGTAGGACAAAAGATACTGACATTTTAAAAAGTCTGTCCTTCAGCTGCTATTGGGATTTATAAAAACGAGTTCATCGCCTGCAAAGGGCAGATGAGGGTATGTGGCATTTCTGCTGCAGAGAGACTCTAGGGATGCTTACTGCAAATAGGGCAGCCTCCAGAACACATCAATAGCTCCTGAAAAAACAGCCACTGTTTTGACTCCTCACACACTTCTCGAAGCCTCGTTTTACACTGAGACAACAGCTCTACAGATACATCCTCTGCTGAATCCAGCTGTGGTCTATAATATCTCACCATCTGTGTTGGGTGTCCAGCTGCTCATCTGTGTGATAAGCCAAGAGATGTTATGCCCCCCTCAAGTCTTTCTATTTATGGGATCAGTCAGCAAATTCTGAGTCCCAAAAATGATAGATAAAGTTGGTGTCAGAGTTGTCACACCAGCAGCTCTCCCAGCAAGATCTAAGCAGGTTATACACTCCTTCCATGGCCCTTTGCAGAGTGAGTATCTGTCTACATCGTCACTACTTGGAGTTCTCTCTAAAATGGTGGGTAAGACACCCACAGGTACATGGATTCAAAGAATGTTGAACTTCATCTCAGCATTTGACAATATCGATGCCCCAGAAGTAGCTAAGTCACCTTAGAATCATAGAATAGGATCATACAATGTTTTGGGTTGGAAGAGGCCTTTAAAGCTGATCTAGTCCAACCCTCCTTGCACTGAGCAGGGACATCTTTCCAGACACTGGCACAGGTTGCCCAGGGAAGCTGTGGATGCTCTGTCACTGGATGTGTTCAGTACCAGGTTGGATGGGGCTCTGAGCAACCTGCTCTAGTGGGAGGTGTCCCTGACCATGGCAGGGGAGTTGGAACAAGATGATCTTGAAGGTCCCTTCCAACACGAACCATTCTGTGGTTCTATGATGGTCAACTAGATCAGGTTGCTCAGAGGCCCGTCCAACCTGAGCTGGAATGTTTCCAGTGATAGAGCATCCACAGCTTCCCTGGGCAACTTGTTCCAGTGTTTCAACACCCTCAGAGTGAAAAAATTTCTTCCCTGAACACCAACACCACATCACCAGAAAGTCCCTGGAGTTGAGACAGAGCTACTATAAAAGCTCCGTGGCGAGGTTTTACCCTGGGATTTGCTGCTTCTGCAAGATCATAAAACGTCTTTGAGGAATTGAAATAGCTGTTGGAATTGAGGTACAACGGGAACCTGGAGCGGTGTCAAAAGGAAGGCAAAGCACAGCGTCTCTCTCCAGCCATTTGGAGATTGAAACTAGGGTAAAATCTGCTGCTGAAACGCCCGGGTGGTGTGATACAATGAAGCCAGACAGCTAATGGGTTTCAAGAGACAGGTTTGAAAACCAACACTTCAAAGTGTGCATATTTCAGAAAGAATGGGACCTAAAGATATGCAAATTGCTGTTTTAAGGAGCTGGGCTGCAACACGCAAATCCAACATGCTGCAGGGAAGACAGAATAAGAACTGATGGGGCTATACAGCCAAGCAAGATAGTACAGGATAGAAACATAAGTGTCTGAGCAGCTAAGTGATACAGGATGCTGGTTTATTCCACCTTTCCAGCTATTTCCACCACTGCCAATAATTTACTGGATTAGTGTGAAAAGATTGGATGGAAAAAAAGAAATCTGTCTATCTGCTCTGGGTACAGAACTGGAAGAGCAGCTGCCCCCAAGGACCAAAACCACCTGCAAGACAGGACTGAGCAGGGGAGAAAAGCTATGTGTGTCCAGGGCAGGAAGAGAGCAGATGACAGCCTGTAAGGGGCAAGGTGATCATGCTAATGGATATGGAGATCTTTAAAAAAAAAACAAGAAACTACAAAACCCAAAAAGCCAAGAAAGGACTCTGCTGATTTTTGCTGGAGTAGTGAATACTGCACTTGAGTTGATGCCAGCATCAGCTGACATTAAAAACTCTCAATTGTTAACTGGAGCAGGGAGAGAGATGGTGATCTGGTGGCCACCACAGCTCAGTGTGAGAGAACACCATCTCATGGGAACCCACCTAAATGCTCAGAAGTGATATTTCTAAGCCAATGATCTGAGCCAATGAGGAGTTCAAGACCAGTAACCCTTCAATTTTAGCATGCTGTGAACAATGACAGAAGTCTAAGAACAGTCACAGTACAGGAGGTCTCCAAAATAGCACCATGCTAGGGAACAGACTAGAACACTGCTCTTGCCTTTCATGGACCTCAAGGTTGCTGTTTCAGGATGAGAGCCAGGGCACAGCTGTCAAGGAAGCTATCAGAGATGAGAAAACCCAGCCATAAATTTTACTGGATTCTTTCCAGAACAAGCTGTCTTTGTGGATTTTGAGACAAGGTAACCTGCTCCTTGATGCTGTCCACCACATCCAGGTGTTCCAACTCCAAAGTCAGAGAACAGTCTCTCCTTCACAACGAGACTGACAACAGAAAGTAATGAGAAACTGCTACACCATGTAGCTTTTAGAGACTGGTGTCCTAGTGAAACACAAGGGAATTCAGCACTCTGGGAGTCTGTAAGATCGCAGCAGCATCAAATGCCATGGGAAAAACAGGGCTTGTGTTTGCAACTCTCCTTGAGAAGTCAACTCAACTAATATACAGCACCACCGCGATAACACCTTGTGTGACAAGACATTGGCAGCTCCAGCACAGCCCCTCTTCTCTCAGTTGGCTTAGCACCTGTAACACTAAACAGCAACAGCAGCAGGTGCTGTGTCACTGTTTTCTGTTTATATTAAGTTATATATTATATTATATAATATATAATTATATATATTAAATTAGATTAATTTATGGTGGATGGATTTGCCACAGATCTTCTAACTGCGGGTCATTTACAAATATTAATGATCTAAGTTACCCTCACCCAGTCCAGTGGAGGCTACAAAGCTGCTGAGGGGCCTGGAGCATCTCTGTGCTGGGGCAAGGCTGAGAGCCCTGGGGCTGTTCAGCTGGAGAAGAGCAGCCTGAGAGG
>WTSP01021661.1:86425-123243 GCA_025331215.1 Actenoides lindsayi | reverse complement strand
GGATATGGCTTAGTGGTGGACTTGGTAGAGTAGGGTTAATGGTTGGACTCAATGATCTTAAAGGTCTTTTCCAACCTGGAGGATTCTGTGATTCTGTGAAATCAGCAGACACTTTTTCACCATTAGTGTCAATGACCAGAACAGTCAATGTGTAAGTCCCCTCAGTTGTTACTGGTAGCAACGATGTTCAAAATGCAGGGGGCATCTCAAACAGACACATCTCCACTGATTTCAAAGTTGCTGGGTAAAAATGCCAGTGATGTAATTAAACCAGTTACCAGAGGCTGTCTCCAGCCCCTGCAGCTGCTCTTGCCAGCTAACGCTCCAAGCAGATGCTTTACCAGTGGGATTAACAGACCACCACATCACACCTCTGACGCTGGGTGGGAACACTCCTCTGGAAACCCAAGGAGCTTTTATGAACATTCAGGCTCGGGAATGAACTTCACGAAGAACCCAGCCTAAGGAAAGGTTCTCAGCTGTAACCAATGACAAGCCTTTTGTAGGACTATGTTTCTCCTGAGGGTGGTGTTACAGAGCCTAGAGCTATGCAAACCATTTCTGAAGTGCTGCTCGCCTTCCCTCATCAGAGAGGAATGTTGAAGAATGAGGCTCAAGTATAATCAAGAGCTTGAAAAACAAAAAGCAAATAAAAACCCACATGCAATTGGTCTTTGAAAATTTTATGAATATTTGTTTTAGCAATATGAGAATTACAAATATAGTCAGCGATCTGACAGCTGTAGGTAAAGATGCCACTTGAAGATAATTATTGAATTAAATTTTGGATAATTCAACAGACAGACAACTATGTCTGCATTTAAAGCCACATTTAATATTGTATTATGGCAGCACTTGGCAGGCACAAGCTTGCCTTTAAAAACTTGTCAAGAGTATTCCTAAGGTTACATGGACAAATGTTCTCCAGCCAAAATAGCTATTAATCTATTTTGAAACAGTGGCTACTGGCTGCTACTATGATAGACAAGATAGGTTAAAATGTTGTTGCAGGCTTATTGAAGGATTAGGATTAAAAAAAAAAAAAGACACTGAAATGGAGGCCTCTTAATTTGCAGACTTACAGCTGAGGATAACAAAGTGGGATATAAGAATCTCTTGTTAGCCATGTTGTGCAACAACAGT
The DNA here is from genome assembly GCA_025331215.1 of Actenoides lindsayi. Classification (NCBI taxonomy): domain Eukaryota; kingdom Metazoa; phylum Chordata; class Aves; order Coraciiformes; family Alcedinidae; genus Actenoides; species Actenoides lindsayi. The sequence goes on along the minus strand of WTSP01021661.1, from coordinate 122,100 downwards.
ACAGAAAGAAAGATAAGTAGACTGATTCCTCCCCACCCTGCAGACATAACCACCACTACTCTAAACCACATAGCATGTTGTGGTCATGGGAAAGAAAACAGTTTATAATGGAAATGAGTGTCCCATGGGAGTTCAAAGTTCAGCCAGAAAACGAAATCCAACACAAAATGAGTACAATAAAAGAAATCAAGAGGACCAACAGAGCCAAATGATTTAAGATATGATGTCTTGCAAAAAGAAACAATGTGGCTCTTGTTTTTAATTCCCTCTGCAAATGTAATGTCACAATTTTCAAAAATCCTGGTATTGTGAAAGGGAAGTCTAAAGGAAAAGTCTACCACATGGAAAGAGGAGGAGAGCTACCTTAATTAAAAAGGATACAATGGGGCTCTTGCCCTGCATTTCATAACCAGACAGAACAGTTTCATGTTATAAGGCCAAATTCATTTGAAAGACTAGAGTATCACACTGTGGGAATCATATGCACAATTTCTGCTGCTAGGTCATCACGGGTTGAAGCAAAACCATTTTATAAACATTCGTTTAAAGCACAAACCTGTCACATTACACAATTATAAAAATCTCAGTATAAGGTGTAAGTACTTTAAGGTCAAACAAGAACATTCTGCTCACAATGAAAAGCCGTTTATGTCCAAAAACTGAAGCAGAAAACAGCTGGTAGAAGAAGCAAAGGTCAATTTAACATATGATGCAACACAAGCGTAGGAAAATGCTACGTGTAAATAAAACCACATTTTAGATTGGAATGCAACCTCAACCCCTATCTTTTTGGATGTAAACTGCTCAGCAGTACTGTTGAATATAACTCACCTCCACATGTTAAGAGGTTCTGTAGGAGCACAAGGTGCTCGGGGCATGAACACCTTGGAGTCCCATCCCCTTTGGCAATGCAGATGTGTGAGCATCCACCGTTGTCACGGGAGCAGGGATGCACAGCTGGAGAAACAGACACAAAAGAATATGAGACACCATAAAAGAAATCATAACTACTCTTAGCTAGAGCAAACTGACACTCGCAAACGCTCACAAATCACTTCTGTTTGAGCAACCAAGATTTCACTACAAATTAATAGGAAGAAATGCAGGATTTTTCAGTTCAGTGCTCAAAAGATTATTTACTACCTCATGAGGACTACATTTCTCCCAGTCACAGTGATATGTGTTTATATGATTTCTAAAAAGAATTTGGGAGCTCAAGTGAAGAGGAACGAGAAGGTAGATTTGAGAAGGTCACATTTACAGTGTGTCTAGACATCCCACCTGTATTTCAAGTGTAGCAAGGCATCAAGTATTTAAGTGTGTCACTGCAGAATGTCAACCCCAAATTCCTCAGGAATTCTCCTTTAACCTGAAAGAGCTCTTATTATCCAACCCCTCCACTTCCCTGCTACTCACAAAACTACAGTGTAACCACATATAGCTGATTTTGGGGGTTTTTTTAAGATAGGAAGCTACATGGTTGTGTGTCCAAAATCAGTTACCCAGAAGCACTGACTACCTGAGAGATCAACAAATATTAGGTGGATACAAAACAAGCATAGAGAGGTGAGGCCTCTGTCTGAAGATCCCAGCCCATCAGAGTCAGAAGAGACCCCATTCTCCTGCCTGCTTCTTCGAGCCAACAGCTGAGCATCTGCTGAAGTGATCTGTGGGACCATAGCCTGGGCTTATTTATGATGCTGCAGAACAACACATTCTTTACTACTAGTCAGGATCAAGAATTTCTACAGGGAAAAAATGATACAGATCATAATTTCTGTGCCAAAGTTGGTTTTGATCTGTCCAGGCTTCTCAGCAACTTACTTTCACCTTTAAGAAATGAATTAATTCACTACAGTGTTGGAGACACTACTGCTTGAGGCCTGGGTCGACAGCAGAAGCACATGCACGTGTACTTGCAGGGGCACACACACATGTGCATGTGGATTTTTACTCCCCTGTTTTAACAGAAGTCACATGTGTAGGCCAGTTTTCAGCTGTAAAAGGTGGCTCCCGTCAGTGTGACTTAGAAGAAACAGTACTACTGCCATAAAAGATAAATATTTAAAAAAAACCATGAGATATAAAATGAATTTTGCTTTTCAGTAGTGCTGAGAATTAAAGAAAAAAAAAATCTTTCTGTATTATTCAGTATTACCTTTGAAATACATTAAAAATATGAGAAGTGGCACAGAAGAAAAGCTGGGTATTGTGAAAGAAAAAAGAACATCTAGATGAGGATTAGCACACAGCTACCTTAGTTGTAATAACTTACCCACATAGGCAAGTTTGAAAATACTTCCAGCTATCACAGAAACTAATGTATGTGACACAGAGGGTTGTGAAGTGGAATAATTTCTTCTGAAAACTAAGCCATTATACACAAATGTAGCCTCTCTGTCGAAGGTAACTCGTCAAAGACAATGAATTTTAAAGAAGCCACTACTCTCTGCTTCTACCATCTTGTTTGTGCTTTTATATTCTCTTTTGTATTTGTTAGGCAGGAGGAGCTGTAGTTTGTCACCTTGAGGACTCACTCTGAGACCACAGGAACCTGGACCACCAGTGCAGAAAAAGAAGGTCCTGCCTCTGTGACCCCTTTCAGAAGGGAGCACCTAAAATGGCTCCACCCCTGATGAGAGAGAAATTCCATATCCACAGTAATTCACTGGAGGAGCTTCCTGCCCATTCTCCCTCCCTCACTGGAGGCTTTTACATCATCAGTTGTGCAGAGTCAAACCAGTCATACTTCACACAGGGCTCTGAAACCCCTGGAGAAAAAAGCAGATACAATCCTTTTCTTGCCTTTTAGAGGTTTTTCCACATCTTATTACTTGGTTGTACTTAAAAAATGAACAACCATAATCCTAAGTAGCTTTTAGAGTGAATTCAATACCACATGAGCTATAGTACAAACCAGGTAACTAAGTGCCATGGAATCACTTATTGTAGCTGTGCAGAAATACTCCTCTGTAAAACAATGAGGAATTTGTTTCTCCTCCTCTTCTAGGATGCCAACTGGCCAAGCTGAAAGCACTCCATGGCTTACTTGATGCCCACTGGGCAACATTATTACAATGTTCAGCTGGATGAGAACTTTGACAGACAGTCACCGAGAGAGAGAGACATCAGATGATACTGAAACAAACTCACAGAATTCCTCCATATCAAGCTCTTCCACAGCATGAATGCCTGTTAGGTGAGCAATTCGGCCTTGAATTCTAGTCCTTTTGTACCCATTCACTTTCTCCACTCTCTCAATCATCTGCTGCTGACGATCAATCCAATACAAGTGATTCCCCAGTACAGTGAGTCCCATTGGCTGAAGAATGTTGGAGTCCTCCAGGGTCACACGATTAGCACCTGAGATCAACAAAAACAAAGACTAGTTTTACACCAGTCGACTTTTAACTACTTTCTTATAAAAAAAGCCAACCAAACCAAACCCTGAAAATAGTGATCTATAAATAGCGATCTATAAAATAGAGATCTATACAGTGATCTACAAGGCCACCGGCTTCACTTGTCTACACAGACCAAGGCTCTGGTTGTTCAGTCTCACCTCAGGGAAACACAACCAGTTGCCATCTGACGAGGGCCAGCAGAGAGAACATGAAACACAGCTCATCCTCACACGCACTGGCTGGTCAGCCAGTCGTGATCAGTCATGCTCATTTCAGCTCTGCATAAAGAAGACTCCTTCTGCCTTCATGTTTTTTTAAGCATGATTAATCTCTGCTATAATTATGTTGGATATGATCTTGAGTAAATGACAATTCAAATTATTAAAGAATAATTTAAATTATTCTTTATAATAAAACATGCTACAAGTAAAGCAGGGTTGAATTTCCATTGTAATTATTTTGATTCCCAGAATGAAACAGATTTTTAGTCTTTTCAAGATGGAAATCAATAGTTAAATGTAAAGAACATTAAGCTGCAAGGGCAACACGATTCCTCTATTTAAAGTCTAATTGAAAACAAAGCATGGTTTCACAGCAGCAATTGTATAGATTTTCTAGTCACTTCAACAATAATACAAACCACTACGTTTTAACTGACTAGTGTGGCAGACAAATGGTTTATGAATGTCTAAAAAGCATCAACAACTCCAACTGAAAAATTTAAGAACCTCATAAAGAAGACCGACAGGTTTATGGTTCTTTCCTCCCTCTCTGAAAGTTAACCACTGGACATCTGAGGTTATTCCACGATTTAGCAGGATGCTGTTAATCAGGGTGTACTGCAAGCTTCAGAAACCTCCACAGCCACATAATCTCCTCAAGCCTACGAGGCTGTAAGGTTTTCTAGACCAGTCTAATTGGCATGAAGGATGCTACACACAATTTTGGTCCAATTTATTCAGCAGCCTCAGTTTACGCTAAAATCCTTTTGCTAATATATGCCCATTTTAAAGTGTTTTGCCCAGAAAACCTGTTCAGAGGAACTAATTAAAGCCAACATAACTTTGGCTGCCAAATTTCTTCAGAAGTTGTGACGCAAGACTGCAAAACATTTGAAAATAAAAATACGCTGTTAACTCACTTAAGAAATCAACAGCTCAGTGAACCAAGTTACAGTGAGCTCAGCTGGATCAAACACAACCATAGTTTTCTAGCTTTATAACCTCTAGTTAATAAACATTGTTTTCTTTAATCCTGTAGCCCTCTCCTGCTTTTATCTTACTTATAGGATTTGATTCTTTAGCTGTGATCCCATCAATTAATGTGCACTATAAGCTTTGGTTCAATATTATATATTATATGGTATCTCAACCAGAGAAAGTTTAGTTTTCATTGTAAAAAGAGCCAAATAACTGGATTAAAATACACATCCAGCATGAAAGCATATGCTTGCTAGGTCCACTGCATGCTACAGCTTCCTTAAGTAATATGGCTTCCTATTACATAGGGGGCCATCTTTTTATCACTAGTTATTAATCCCATCCTCCCTTCTTGATTCATTAATGTCTTCCCAGCACATTCCTTCCCTCACCAAACCATATGATTTCCACAGAAATCTTCTTTGGTGCCTCTTTTCTCTCTCTTGTGTCTGTGGATACTGCTTCAGACACAATACCTGTGTGGTATGAAGCTTTTTTCCATGTTGTCATTTTACTTTTGGATTTCCTCCCGCAGCACTTCACTTTCATCACTAGACAAAACCCTCTCAGAATCTCTGCTGCATTTTGCATCATGTGTCTCACTGTCAACCTTTTCTTCTCAAACATGGGTTGTTTCACAGGTCAAGTCTTTTCTCCTTCCTATCTTCTTTTCTCCTGAAAATTTTTGTAGGTTTTCTGCCACCTATCCTGGATTGGACATTTTGTGGCTACACAAGCAGTCTGACAGTACCTCCCTGTCTAGCTTGATAACTGATGAAAGACGTGGGCCGCTTTACATTCCATGCTCTGGCTTCATGTTTTTACTCTCTCTCTGTCAGAGGAGACCAGAGTCTGACCACAGGTCAGTTCTAGATGTTAAAAAGTGAACTGTCTCTGTAAAAAAGTGAATTTTTTTTCTCCTGTTTTAGTTTTAGTTCATTGCCTCATTACACCACAAGGGAAGGATGTGACTACATGACAAGACAAGAAGAGCCACCAAAAATTGGAGAATCAGCCTTTTATGGCAGACGTCAACCACTAGAACAGCCTGGCTTCTACTCCCTCCCACTAGTTCATTTCTCTCTGCACTTCTTTTAGGAGTTTCACTGCCTGATACATGGAAATGTCCTGATACAGCATCAAAGAGGGAACAATGTCCAGTACATACACACACTCCACTCCAGATGTTTAACTGCATACCACATACCTGACAAGTCACAGCTTTCAATGCGCTTCAGATCTGCATCCACCCAGAAAAGCTTTCCAAGTTTGTTATCAACCACCAGTGCTACTGGTCGGATCAAGCCAGTTGTAAAAAGCACTTCTCTCTCCGTGCCGTCAAGGGCTGCACGCTCAATCTTGGGAGCTCGCTCTTGCATGTTGGTGAAGTACATGTACCTGAGAACAAAGACACCGGCTGCTTAACGGAGCTTCAGCAGGGAGGCAACTCACCTTGGCCCACATGAGTTCTGTGCTGTAAGTGGGAATGGTTTACACAGGGATAACTGTGGTGGCTGTTTCTCCCAGCTGCAAAGATCCAGATCTGCCAGCTGCAGAACCCCAAACACTTGCTAACTGGCATATTAAGACAGCTTGAAATTAGCAGCATTTGTCCTTAATAGACCAGGCTGTTAAATGCCTCAGCACTCAACACTGCTGTGCTGGCAGCACTGGTCCTGCAGCAGAGGTGGGGGTTGTAAAGAGACTAGCACAGACTTTCTGCAACTGTCCTTGGGTAAAGCTGTCCCCATCTGTCAATCAAAGCCCAGCAGCTCTTTCTGACAAAAAACCACTGCCACCTCCTCTCCTGGGTTGCTTTCCTTCTCAGCAAGTAGAATTCCTACTGCACTTAGAGGAGCGATGATCACCGACAGAACCACTGAGGATGGCATGCTCCTGAGGTCTTAGTTCCATAAATCCTTTGTACCTGCCTAAGCCAGTTCAGCAACAAACAGAAGCAGACTCTGCCTTCCCCCCACGTGGAGTAAAAGGGCTTGTTCACCAACAGGATGAATAGAGAACTCCCTCGGGGAAAAGTCCACTCTTTTTTCAGTGGGGCTAACACAGGCAAGCTCCTTACAGCAGTGGGCTGTGTTGCTGCTTAGCCTTCCGTGATGGTACAAAGAGCAGAGGCAGCAGAGTAGAGACTGAACGTGCAGCTAAGGGGCAGGTGGAGGGAAGGACTTCCGGAACTAAGGCAGAAGAAGTTCCGTATACAGGTCACTCATTCAGCTCTCCCAGGTAGTCACAGTGTTCAGTACAGTCTCTCCCCAGTCTTTTTCTCCTTTAATTTAAAAACAGATTTACCTCTAAATCATCTGAAAACCTGACTAGAAAACTTGAGAGTTTTAGACACCGACAAAACCAAATTCCCCTTTTAATGGAGAAAGCAGATAAGCTTTTATAAATAGAAGCTTATGTCCAAGTGACTCAGTCCCAATAAGATTAGAATCCATCTTCTAATCCCCCTCTCCCCATAGCAGGTTTTGAACTGTGCAGAGTACACTGAGTATTGCATAAAATACCAATCCTACAAATGCTCTACAGAGAGTCCCTGGGTACTACTGTATCCACACAGCTACAAAATACTGTCATTCACCATCTGTGAAGCACACGGCAAGACATTTAGTAGTAATCTGGGATTTAAGCATCTAATTTATTAAAGAGAACAGTAAAGGACCATCTCTGACCTTTAAGAATGATGTTACTAACCACCTGAAGTGGAGATGGGATCTGCTGGTTCTAACCAAAACTGCTTTGCAGCAAACCAGTACACCTTCCTCCTGCAGGAAATCACTCTAGTGCATCCTACTTGTTTTATTAATTTCAGAAGTTTTTGAGGTACACGTCAAGGCAGAACTATAAAATGTATAGAACATAAGGGGTTGGTTTGTTTTTTTAACTGTATACTATTACCTTAGTGGCAACAGTTGCATCAGATCCATTTTTTTCTTTTTTTTTTTTTCCTGGAAACATTTGTTCTAGGATGAACAAACATTTATCAGCCAGACAATCAGCTGATATAAACACAGTATAAACTCTCCTGGTTTTTTTCTATTAGCTGTCGGCTGTGCACTCACGCAGTGAACAGGATAAGGTGGGTTTGCTTTGTTTTGACCATCTGGGTCAAGTTCCCCAGTATAACCAACCACATGGCAGGGTGAATGTCTCTGTTGTCACACCAGAGGAGGCAGCGAAGGAGAGAACAGGAAAAGAAAGCTGGATCCCTTTAAATGCCAGAATTGGACAAGCAGTCACCTACCTCCTGAACACTTAAATATGCAAAATTTCTCCTTTTTAGAATACACAGATCATAGAATATCTGGTTGGAAGGGACCTCAAGGATCATCTAGTCCAACCTTTTGAGGTAAACTATATATATATATATATATAGATTAAATGAGCTGGCCCAGCACCCTATCAAACCGAGTCCTAAAACTGTCCAATGTAGGGGAATCCAGCACTTCCCTTGGGAGATTATTCCAGTGTCTAATTGTTCTCATGGTGAAAATTTTTCTTCTGGAGTCCAATCAGAATATCCCCACGAGTAACTTGTACCTATTACCCCTTCTCTTTTCCACGTGACTCCTCGTACAAAGAGAGTCTCCATCTTCTTGGTAGCCACCTTTTAAGTACTGCTACATGGTACAAGATGCAACACCAGGTTCTCACACAGGGCTGACATGCACCCCAAGAGTGCTCTGTCCAAGGCACAGAAAGGAACCTCACCCTCGCTCTGCGTTCACTACAATAGCTCTGGGCCTGTCGTGATCCCCTCGCAGCACCATCCCAATCGCCTCGCCGTTCAGCCTGTGGACGTTGACCGAATTTGTGGCCTCGCAGGTCCAGTACAAGGTGTGGCTGTAGATATCGATGCTGAGGTCATGTGGCTGCTTCTCTGGGTTCTGGCTTTGGTTTGGAGTGCTCATGACAGTGAAAGGCTGCAAGACAGCACATGGGAAACAATTTCCAGTCATTATTATGATTATCGATTGAAGAATGCTGATTGCACAGAAAGCATGGCTTACCTACCTGATGGTCCAGAAACACCTAAAGCCACCCACAAGGAAACAATAAATGTGATAAAGCTTAACAAAAAAAGATTTGATTCAAACTGTGGATGAGAGGAAAAAACATCTGGACAATAAGATTATGCAAAACTCCCCAGAAAGCAGTCGAGGGGCCTCCTGTAAGTAGAATTACTTAGCAGAGGCTGGAAGAAAACAATAGCACATGTTTATGCACAGAAAAATTGTGAATGGAAAAATGCAAGAAACAAGGCAGCCTTTTGGCCAGACCTGCACTGTTAGAGTCAGCTGAACAGATCTCTGTCTCTTGCTGAAGTCTCCCTGCTATATTATTTATAGCGTAGTAGATATTGATTTTCTCCAAGTCTTAGCTTCTCTTAAAAACTACAATCTTTTAACAAAACTTGGTCGTGTTTGCTTACATGTCAAATGATTCCAGCTTTGCCTCATACCTATACTAACAACACTGCCTTGCTTTCACCCTCCTGTCTTTACGATGGACCTTACAAAACTTGACATTATTGCCAAGTTCCTGGGCTACTCTCAACTCCTCCCAATATAACTAACATATTATTCACCAGACTTTTTAACTCTATATTGAATACTAACATAGCCTTTGATACTCTGTTTCTGTGAAAAGCAATAGATCACTCAAAGAACCTTTCCATTGTTTAACATTACCCAGGCTCCACAAGCACGCAGCCAATCCCAGTGCCACTGGGGTAGTAAGACTGCTGGCAGCACTCCCAGTATCAAAGCAGCCTTCAAAGGGGACTGCTTTTGGTGACATGATAACGGTGAGGTGAAAGCAGTGGCTTCCTTAAGTGGGCTAATGTGGTGCTCCAGAGCCAAACACCAAAAGAGTACCAGAAAAAGTTCATATGGGTCAAGAAAGCTGAAGACACCATTCCATGCTGAGCTTAAGTCAACCCAACACAACATTACTTGTGAAAGTTGTATTTCCACAATTTGGTTTTAAGCCTCCAAGTTCTGCATAGTGATAAGGAGGCTTTTTTTTTTTTTTAATATAAAGCTTTATCCCTATTTTGTCTTGACAGTGTGCCTAGAAATAAAAAGGTATCTTTCTTTTTCTGAAATCAAAGGTAACGTTACCCACGTATGAAATTCATATGCATCAACTGCAAACAGCAAGAATTAGCAAAATTAAGAAAATACAAATAGTGAAAATTGGAAAGTCAAAATCTGAAGGGGATCTGCATCTTCAAAGCTGTGTGACCATGGCAGAGGAAAACACAAAGCACATAAATCTCCCTTGCAATTTGCACCTAGCAAGTACCAAAGAGAAGCTAAACTACAACAATTAGCACCTAGTTTAACCCCCAAAAACAAGAGCAAAACTTCAAAATTCATCTAGAACCCAGGTAGCTGCTCATCCCAGTACATGTTCGCTCAATCTCCAAAGAAACGGCCAAAAACCAGAATTCTTTTCTCTACCTTTAAAAGGAAACCACAAAACCTCTGAGTTTCTAGGTGCATGAAGAGACCAGTCCCTTTGCACTAGTACCATGTCATATTGTTTAGATATGACTGCCTAAGACCTAGGAAAATACAACTTGCCCATTCTCCATTTTGTTTTATATTCCTATTCAACCACAGTTTTAAAAGAATCTCTTATCTTGACCTGGGAATTAAGCTATGTTAACACATACCACTGCCTGGAAGAACAGTACACTTCTTTCCACTGTTGTGTGAATAACTTGCACAAAAGAGTAATGTCCTCAACTCAGTAAAACAATTAAGCATGCGGATAAGCCTATCCCTATCTGGCACAGCAATCAGCTCTAAATTCACCCAGGGTTTAACTACAGCTTAGATAGCTGAGAGTTTTCATTTTGGGAGAGCTTTACAATGATGACAATATTATCACACAATTGGCACGCACAATATTGATTTTAGAATGCAATTTATCTGTCCTGAGTATAAACAGTACGTCTGCCTTACTTCAGTGCCCATCCTTAATTACAGATTACGATACATACGATGTACCATACTCTATTACACTTCTTTGTGTATAAATTACAATCACAATCCCAAAAGCCTTTGGTAATTTTCACATGTAAATGGAATATATGTGAAAAGTGCTGGTAAGAGTGAAGTTTAAACTGATGATTCCTCGGTGCAGGTGACAGAAGGGGAAAGTCAAGCATAAAGTATAAAGCACACAACAAGGCCAACACAAAACTATATACACCGTGTCAACTTGCCTGAGTGCCATCATCTTTGGCTCTTTTTATAATATTCTGACGTCCATCCACCCAGTAGATGAATTTATCTAAGGGATCATAATCAATAGCCTTGACATTTCTTAGACCATGCATAGGCAGGATGATATCTGGACTTTGCTGATCATCTGGTATCATTCGGCTAATGGCAGATTTTTGGCTAAATAACAGGAAGCTGGCAGGGGCTGAAACGAGCCAAAACAGAACGTGTAAGAAAATGTAACTCAGCTCACACAAGCAAAAAATGTACCTGCAGAGAAGGCAAAAAATATTTAGGACAAAATCCCAGAGAGACAATTGTATTCAGAATGGAAACTAAGTTGATTCATAACTGGAGATTTTTGCTACTGAGTTGAAAAAGTTGAGCCTCATCCCATTGGCCTCAGCCCACCAATCCAGCCTGTCCAGAGCCTTTCTACCCTCAAGCAGATCAGCACCCAACTTGGTGTTGTCTGCAAACTTACTGAGGGTGCTCTTGAACCCCTCATCCACATCAATCTCATCCAGACCAATCTAGTTCTCATCCAGGAGGATGCTGTGGGAAATGGTGTCAAAGGCTTTACTAAAGTCCAGGTAAACAACATTCACAGCCTCTCCCTTGCGTCCACTAAGCAAGTCACCTTGCCATAGCAAGACTGGCCTTTTGTAAACCCATCCCTTCATCTGGTTAAAATTTCCTTATATGCTATTGTGCCAAGATGCCTTAAGATTTTTTGGTTTATTTTAAGTCAACAGTCCACTTTCTATTAATCTGCCATTTTTACTAGAAACCAAAATTCTTACTGTCCAGCCAGTGAACAGGCAGGCTCATAATATCACATGCAGGGGGAAAACAAACTTACATGAATTTCAAGTGCATGTGCATGCTGTGCAGACCTAGGAGGCTGTTTTCTTGGCTGTTATTTTTGCTGACTTTATTAAACACTTAAGTGAAAATGCTATTTTTTGTTTAGAATTTCTCTTCCACCCACCTACACACTTAGGTAAGGACTGGGAAAGCTTCAGTTGCACAGTGGAATCAGCTAGAAAGCACTTCCAATAAAACAAGAAAGACCAGACTTTGTAACGCTGTCATTTCCAAGATCTGAAATACACATCTTCAGCCCTAATTCATGTCACAAAGATGGATATAAAAGTCCATCCTCTGTCCTCTTATTTAAAGATCACATTTAAAGCCAGAACCTTTGAAATGGACTTGTGACGCTCCTTCCCTTTCTATACTGACAGGGATCACAAGTGCCTGGGAGCCATGAGCACCGAAGAAGACAGTACAGTAGAAAACAAAAATGCTTACAACTACAGTTCCTGCTGTTGGGATCCAAGGTGTAATGAGCAGCACAGCCACACCTAAATCCATTTGGTATGGCAAGGCACAAGTGACCACAGTGGCCATTATTTTGCACACAATCATTCAAGCCATCCTGACGTGAAGAATGGAAGACCAATATATCCATCACAAAATCCAGATGGCCCTGAATAAGCGTCCTGTTCTTCCCACTGGTCTTGTCAGCTCTTTCTATGCTGTGAAGATTCCAATCTGTCCAGTAGATGTAGTCGCTGTATTGGGTTAGACCGAATGGATGAGGTAGATCGTCTGCTATGATTTCTCGTTCTTGTCCTGCAAAAATAAGGATAATCAACTCAAGGACAATTCCCAAGTCATGAAACGAAGAGTGTGACTGGCAGCAGGAAAAAGATTTTTCTTGTCTTTTTAAAATAAAGCCTCATTTTCCAAGTCAGCACCATGGGGTTCATTATTATGCAGTACCTGCTCAAGAGGTAACCTAAACACTTGCATTCAAAAACCTTATCCTCATACCCTCTTGCCTACAGAGCCATTTGAAACTGTGCCAGTGTATTGTCATTTAAATAAATAACACTCTATATATCTTATGCTTACTAACCCAAATAGATACTGGAAAATACATTCAAGAATGCTATCAGCTCCAGGAATCACTCTGGCCAATAAAAAACCCAATTAATATGCACTAAAGCAACAGCATACAACCAACCTGACACCAACTATGAGAAATTACAGTGTTTCACTCAAGAAACACAAATCTTTTGCAGTGTGATTTAACATACAGCTACCCCAAGAGATTAGGAAGCTATCTGTTTGGCAGGTATCACAACACTCCCACACTCAGTGGCTCAGCAACATTCACAACACGTTTCTAGAGCATTACGTGGCCTCTGCCAGAGATGCACTACTAAAGTAGATAAAGTCTCATTGTAAATCACTTTCCTTAACATTTTCAAGCATAAATCTCTGTGAGTCTCTGTCACATTACATCAAATGATAATGTAGCCTTCATCAGCATAAACTCCTCCTGCCTCAAACAAACGTCCCATGCTAGGTTCTACAGAACACCTCATCTGTCTTCCTCTGCACTACTTTCCATCATGCTTTCTCCCATTTGGCCAAGACTGGAGAAGGAACGAAAACACCCAAATTAAACACATTGTCAATCAGAGAATTGCTGTAACAGTACTGTATGAGTTTGCTTAAATACCATATGCTCTATCACATAAACATTGATTTTTATCTTGGAATCCCAGAGGCATTGATTCCCATTTCTCCACGGCCTCTCCTTGGAAATGGAACACGGACAGGATGTCAGGTCAGGAAGTTCTGGATTCCATTTCTGATCCTATCACTGATTCACTGTTTGGCATTTGGAAACTTACATAAACTCTTTTCTTCTCAAAAAGGAGTTCATATGAGCCTCTGCTAAAACCTTGAAGACCATTTAATATTTACAAAACATCTGGACAATACAAAAGCTCTGTAACAGCTGCAGAAAACAAAACTCCCTTCTTTTACCCAGTTAGTTATCATGTCAGTATCAATGTTATTATAACATATAAATATCAATGTTATATCAATAGCAAATCAACATATCAAAGTTTAGTAAATCTTAGCACAGCCCTTGTATGTATAAATGACATTCCAATGGAAGATGTGAAAATGTGTAAAACTGTGCAGAAAACGTGTCACAGTACACTGCACAAGTAGCTGCACAACCTTCCAGGCTGCAGGAAATGCAACAGTATTTTGGTTTTGAACTAATATAACTGGTCTGAAGGTGGAAAGAAGAGAAAATTAGTTTCCAGACTGAAAAGTCAGGGGTGGTTTACAGTGAACCTGTAAGTTGTCCTCACTTTGAGAAACTCAGAAATCATCGCTGCTTTGGTAAAACACAGGCAGTTTCCTATCAGCACAGAGAAATGACATCACCATCATGATAAATCACTATATGGTTATCCATTTAGGAAGCTTTTCTTTTTTACACCTCCTTCAACTCTGCACTTCCTCCCATAAGTAAAATATACCCAAGGATCAACTATCAATTATATCATCCCAATTTCATATTATTCAACTGCTTCACCACAGTGAGTGACTTTTTCTGTACCGGTTGGTGTAGTAGAACACGAGATTACCTAGCATATTTGATGACTCAATCATGCTTGTGTCTAAGTCAGTCCAATATAGCCTTTGGTCTGCATAATCAATAGTGAGGTCATTGGCACGACCCACTTTATCCACCAAAGTGATGCTGTTTGTTCCGTCCATATACGCTCGCACAATCCGCGGCTTCCCGCCCCACTCAGTCCAGTACATGTATCTGCAGGGAGAATAAAAAGGGTACCTCAGCCAGGGGAGATTATGTTTAGCTGCATGTTTTGATTTTTCTACATTTATTTTCAGTTCTTTAAGGAAAAAAAACCCCACAAACAAACAACAAAAAGAATAACCCATGTGGTTATGTGAAGTATTACAGTACTCCTTTTCTAGATAAAGGCAGAAAAATGCAATTGACAATTCTTAATTTTCCCTTTGTCACCCATAGGGCTGGGGAGCGTTTAGCACCTTTTCAAAGACCCTGAAGAGATAAACTGCCAATTAACTTGTGACACACAAGAATACGCACACAAAGCTTTGAAAAACAATGCTGGCCCTTACCCTTTGGTAGGATCAAGAGCCAGAGACCTTGGATTGTCCAAGTCCTTCCATACAAGGACCTGCCTATACTGTCCATCCAGACGGGCTACTTCAATGCGATTGGTTCCAGTATCTGCCCAGTAGAGGTTCTTTCCCATCCAGTCTACAGCCATTCCCTCGGGATAATCCAGCCCAAACTCAATCACGTGTTCAACTGAGCTCCCGTTCATGAAAGCTCGGCTTATGGTCTGGAAAACAATTGTGGAAAAATATTATAGCACATACAGATACCCCACTGCAATAAAAAGTGATCATTATTATGAAGTTAACATACAAAAAGAAATTACTAAAAAAAGTCAGCCAGTGTTACATTTCTTCAAATAAATTTGTTGTCAAAAGAGATCTAGCAATGCATGGATAAAATACCTGAATTTTCAGAAAGCTAGTGGTTACTAATGACCAGTCCAAGACATCTTAAAAGGATATGATGTTCAGAAAACACTACTTATCTGCAGGTGCTTCCTTGTCCCTTCTTCCTCTCTTCTATTTGCATGCCAAGTGTTGCTTTTTTTTAATTACTTAATTCATTATCACGTTTTAAGTCTCAGAAACAGATCTCAATTCAGAGAAATCCACATTATTTTTTTTTTCTCATGGTCAGTCATCTGGAGCAAGTTTGCTGGTCCCATCTATGTTTTAGTTATGCACACTCAACAAAACAAGTTACAGGGCAAGGACTGTGTACGTGTAAATAAGCCACTCCTAACAAGGGGCACTGAAACAACTCCCAGGTAAATCACTGGTAACTTCTAGGAATGATGTACAATTACCCATCCCTGTTAGCAATACTAGAGCAATCATTCAACATGCCTGCTAGTGTTTCAGTTATTAATTTCTTAATAATTTGATAAATTAATGTATCAGGGTAAGAGACATTTTATGTATTAAATGTAAATGCCAAAATCATGTTGCATATTTTTACAGGTATAACCCACATCTCAGAAAAAAAGTATAATCCCTTTTTGAAAATGAGTCCTCATATAGGCAGGGACTGGAGGAGATGAGGGAAGAGGTGGTCACCAGAGGAAAGGGAGATGGGCTCTGAAGTTACGCTACCTGCTGCTAAGCTGCAGGAGGTGGGGGCACAGGGGGAATGAAAACCCAGATGTGCTGAAACATGTGCTGATACTTATGTGAAAATACAGTATCCTGGGTAATTCAGAAGGCCACAAACAATAAAATGCTTTCCAGTTCTGCACAGAGTGAGACTGGGATCTATGCACTGATGCAGCTGAAGTAATGTATTTTCCACTATGAACGGTTAAGATGACTGGTATCTCCAGCTCTCCACGTGCTTGCATGAGATTTATTTAGTGACTGTGTCTGCAGCATGCCAATTTCTGACACTGGCACTGTTCCTGAAGGACAGGTATCCATGCCACAGGCAGCACGGCTAATGCTGAAGCAAAACTCTCATTAGTCTTCACAGGGAGGCTATGGAAACTGCATGTGCCCAGGAGTCATTAAAAATGAGCTTTTGCCTACTATGGCTTAGGCACGTTGGCAAGGAACCGTTGATTGCTCTCGGAAAACTTATTAAGAGGCTAAACAGAGGAGTTCAGTTCCAGTGAAGTGAATCTGTCATTTGCTACCACTACTTAATTCACTTCAAAAAGCAAAGTAACACTGATGAATGTGAACCAACCATGTCACAGGAAATGTCAAACTCCTGGGGAACACACAGAGATAGAACTGGGGGCAGGTGGGGACTTAACACAGTGTGGAGGGGACTGGACAAGTTCCCTGGCCTTTTCTGTGCCAAGCTGGAGCCACAGACTAACAGCAACCAATCACTAACAGCAACCAATCCCAAGTTCACTCGCCAAATGTTAATATGGAGTATAATAATAAGATTGCCTTCCAACTCCAAGCCAAAACTGTAAGTGGACAGAAAGCTCACGAGGTCGCCAAGCTTAGTGTTTAAATTACTCTACCATGTGACATGAAAACAGCTTTTCTACAATGGATACATATATGGATGCAAAACATGCACCATCCAAGACTTAAGCGTTCGGTATGAGCAGACACCACTTTGGATTTTTATGTGAAGTAGGAAGATGCCTGTCACCCGACTGTGCACTCAACAATGCAACTGTCTTCACCTCCAAGAGTCTCCTTGGATGCAATTCAGTGACAACATTAGCAACTGTGGGACAGATCATGTAACAGAGACCTTTGTTAGATCAAAGGAACCGCTCAGTGGCTTTATATTCAGGGAATTCAGATGTCAGTAATACCTTCAAACTAACATCGGTCCAATAGATTCTGTTATCAGAGACATCAAAATCCAGAGCAGATGCTTCCTTGACTCCGGTGAGAGGAATAGCAACATCATTATTATTGGTTTCAAGGGAAATCCTATGAATTGCTGCTCTGCTTGTGAAAACTAAGAAGGCTTCAGGAATGATGCAAGTCTTCATGTCACTCAACAGCTCAAGGCCAATGGGACAGGCACACCTGGTCTCCTGGGGTGTAAAGAAACACAGATGGCTGCAGCCTCCATTGTTCTCTGCACATGAATTTGTTCCTTAAAAAGAAAAATAAAAATAACAAAACAGATATTGGTGCATTACACAAAATCACAGAATTGCCTAGATTGGAAAAGACCTTTAAGACCATTGGAACTGTAAGACCTTTAACAACCCCAGGTCCCTCAGCTGCTCCTCACCAGACTTGTGCTCCAACCCCCTCCCCAGATTCACTGCCCTTCTCTGGACAAGCTCCAGCCTCTCAATGTCCCTCTGGGAGTGAGAGGCCCAAAACTGAACACAGTACTCAAGATGTACTGGGGTAGAATCATTGTGGATGTAGGTGGAAAGGGGAGGAGAAGAGGCTGAGCAGACATGCATATTACTTTTCAAAATAATGTAACACTATGGGTTGTCAACAGGGAAATCTGAAAAAAAAAAATAAATTCAAAACTGTCTTTCGTTCTACCCAAGGATTAGGAATCTGGTCCTAACCCTCCTACAGTACAAACAGCAGCTACAAAGATATCTTTCTGGTTTCCCCACAGATTAAATTTCTTCACTGAAGGCAAGTAATTAAAACATATTCATCTTGGTTATTTTTGGCCAAGTACCCCATCTTTGTATCTCTTTGAAACCACCATTTTTACAAATGTTCAATGATTCAAAACGGTGAGAAAAGAGCTGTATAGTTGCAATTCTTTCCCAGCTGTTTAATTTAAAGCTGAGAAGATTCATTATCAGAAGCAGTTCCAACACGATCACCACAATCTCACACTTATTTTTTTGTGTCAACAACCATAACCAGATGGACATGGAATGTGGAGGGGAAAGTAAGGACCAAAAGATAAATAAATGCAATTCTCCATCTGCTGGAACCAAGAATTTAGGAATTTAAGACTATTTAAAAAAAAAAAAATAAAAAAATCCTTCAAGATCAGTCTCAAGCAGGTTTCTTTTCATTTTCCCTTTTAGGCCACACATATTTCAGACTGATGCCATAACTTGCAGCTTGAGGAGTTGAATATCTTCCAAGTAAAGCTTCCTGAAAGGCTGGAAATGCATGCAGTGTTGGGGTGTAATTTGTCAACCTGCTTAATGTGATTCTGTTGCAATTATTCTCAGTAATTTTAATAGCTGAGCAACGAATCCATCCACTGCTATGCCCAGACTCCAGAGTTCCAGGTAGTAGACAAATCTGTGGTGAACCTACTAGTGAAGCCGGGAGGTTCTTGAGACATCCTCCCCTGCAGAATGCTAGCAGAGGACCTAAAACACTGGCTGAACCTTTCAGCAGATGTAGTGGAAGAACACGGAGTCCTCACTGCTGATCCCATGCAAAGAATGAGGCTGAATTGTTAAGATGAGTTTGATCTAGGTGTTAAAGTTAGTGCTTAAGTACCATGTGCTTTGAGGAAGCATTGTAATGGCCATTAACTCTGCCTACACCACCCAACATAGTATAAAGCATTCTGCTAACTGAACATCACTAGGACTTTGTACTGGAAGAAAAGAGCAAACAGAAAGTGGAGCAATTCTACGAGCACCAGAAGTAAAGATTCCTACAGACTGCAGGCAGAAATAAAATTCTCCTCACAAAAATTCAGTGTAGTGGAATCTGTGGAAGACTTGGATCAAATGTCACTAAAACCAGGAAGCCCACTACTTCTTTTGCAAGAATACACTGTATTTTCCCAACTTTGCAAACAACAGGTGCAGTTTTCCTTTAAAATGATTCAAACACACAAGACCACAGTCATTCTCACTACCAGCACTCAGCAGTCACTTCATGAATCTAGAATCCCCTCGAGCTCCGTCGTATGATTGCTCCTGCTTACCAAACACTTTGGTGACACTTGTTGCTTTAAGGCCCATTAAATCTGGCAGCTGATCAATAATGATGTCTCTGCTGGCCTTTATCTTGTGAACTCTTTCAATGCTTCGCCTCTGCCAGTCAGTCCAGTAGATGTAATCTCCCAGCAGCGTGAACCCAAATATATGTGGGAGTTTGTCTTCTAGCAGGGTTCTCCTCATTGTTCCATCAACATTTATGACCTGTGGGATGCATGAGAAAAAAAAGGAAATAAATAATCTTCTTTAATGTGGGTACAATTAAAATGGAAATATCAATTAGATTTTGACAACTATTTTTATGTAACCTCCTGAAATTCACAGCCTGCTTCTTTCAAAAGAATGTGCCTCTGGGTTTGTTGAAAGAGAAATATATTGGAATGACCTTTTTTCCGTTGAAAACTTGAATTTAACTTGCATCAGCTCAAAGCTGCAAAGGCCATGGCAAAGGCAGCATTTTTTGGGATGGGAGTGAGGTTTGGGAGTTTTTACATCTTCATTCATATTTTGGTCTCACTACTGAAATCTCTGCCCAGAAACAAGGGATTTCTGGAGCCACCTTTAGCACTCAATCACAGGGAACAGAGACCATCAGAATTCTTTCAGGGCACAACGAGGCCATGTAGAATCTGCACTCTCTGAAGTTTTGGGGATTTATTTTATCATAAAAAGTTAAGTTTTTCTCACTCTTGTGATAAGCAAGAGCTTTTAGATGTGGAATAAGTATTGACTTCTATAAATCTGTATCCTAAAACTGCAGAGAAAGATAAACAGTATCAGAGATCAGAAAAGCCCCACAGATTTATAAATATATATATATGCTACTGGTTAATTACTTCAAGACCAATTACTACAATGATTTCATGCGACCCCACCTTGCTTGGCATAAGGGAAGAGATTCACATAGTCTGACCCTGATCAGTAATCACTGGGCAAGAGAGGAAATGAAAATGTCCCCATAGAGCTCCCCATGCCACACACCTACAGTCCCCTCCACCTACTACACAAACTGCCACCAGCTTTTCAAACATCTGGACATCTCTAACACATGGCAGAGAGTGTTTATTTGTAAGATCCAGATCCAAAAAAATATTTATCTGACAAATCCCCAGATTCCTCCCCACCCTGCTTCTTGCATTTGGTAGCTGCAATGTAGCAATGGTATTTTTAAGGTGATACTTGAAAATTTATACTGTGAGCAGCATCAAGTTCAGTATCATATTAAAACCAAAAGGAAAGACAACAACTTCGGACAATTTATTTTCCAGTGTGACTCAGTCAGATCTCCATTTGTTGCTAGAAATGCTTTCACAAGTAGACAAGTGCTGTGCTACATTAAGGTAACCATGGCTTGTGACTGAGGTTTTAAAGTGTCTCCTCTTTACTATTATTCAGAAATTACTTGTTTATTCGTATTCAAAATACTAAACCTGTACCTTGTAGGTGATTAAGTTGCCTTCACTTTGTGATACTTCCATTTTCTTGTGATTTAAAGACAGCTATGGTCATTTCAGCACTGTATTCTCCCAACTTTTAAATGGCTATATGTTGAAGCAATATTTATTTCTTACTAAAAAAAAGGACCCACGCTGAAGCAGTTCATGAAGAACTACAGCATGTGTGAAGGACTCATGTTGGAGAAGTTCATGGAGGACTATCTCCTGTGGGAGCAACCCCATACTGCAGCAGGGAAAGAATGAGGAGTCCCCCCCTGAGAAGGGTGGAGAAGCAGAAACAACATGGGATGGACTGACCATAACCCTGAATCCCTGTTCCTCTGTGATGCTTGAGGGAAGGAGCTGGAGAAAATCATGAGTGAAGTTGAGTCCAGGAAGAAGGGAGGAGTGGAGGGGAAGGCGTTTTAAGATTTGGTTTTATTTTTCATTGCCTGACTCTGATTTGATTGGCAATAAATTAAACTAACTTTCCCAAGTCAAGTCTGTTTCGCCTGTTACAGTAATTGATGAGTGATCTCTCTCTGTCTTTATCTTGACCCAGGATCCTTTTCTTATATTTTCTCTTCCCTGTCCAGCTGAGGAGGGGAGTGATAAGAGAGGCTTTGGTGGGCACCTCGCTTCCAGACAGGGTCAACCCATCACAGACACATGGCATCTTCCAGTCACCACCAGCCAAACAGCAGAGATGAGCAGCCAGCTACTGCATCCCACATTTACCAATGTTATATATATAAAAAAAAATCACTTTAACACAGCCTATCTTGCAACACCAGACTGCAGATGTATTTATCTGCACCGGAAAACAACTTCACGAGAACTTTAAGACTATGTAGCAGCTGCTGTGAATCTGAACACACGCTACGATGTGAACCTCTGGATTCCTTCCAGTCAAAAAGCCTCCTGCTGGAGGCAGTTAAAAATAACACTGGCATTCCTCAAAACTAAGTTTATGGGGAGTTTTGTGTCAGCACATCAACCTATGATTCTTTAAGTACCCGATGAAGCAGCAGAGACTGAAGATTAATGTCTTTTTATTAAGCTAAATAGAGTACATTAAAAAAAAAAAAAAAAAAAAAGAAAAGCAAAGCTCTATCTGCGGTTAAAAGCCAAATGGTTCTGCAATTATCTCATTACATCATGTCCAGGCAAACCCCAAATGCTCACTTATTTAAAACAGTATCAATCCAAAGGCAGTACTGCAGGTTCAAGAGTTCATCACATATCCTCAGGTGCTGGAGCCAAACCAGTGCCACACCAAACAAACAAGACACCGTTTCCTTTACAAGGCATCAGCAGGGTGATGATCAAACCACCACATTTCCAACTACTTCTGCAGATATAGACAGTAAAATTGTAAACCAAATACTAGAGCTGCTGCCTAAAATACGTCAGATGAGGATTGGATTCAAGGATGCAGAATAATACGTTATTTAAATCCACACACATCTGTGGATGTTGCAGATGACACCAAGGTATTGAACTTCGTGAACCTCATGAAGTTCAACAAGGCCAAGTGCAAGGTCCTGCATCTGAGTCAGGACAATCCCCAGTATCAATACAGGCTGGGAGATGAATGGATTGAAACAGTTCTGTGCAGAAGCACCTGGTGGACAAAAACTGGACATGAGCTGGCAACGTGCACTTCCATCGCGGAAAGTCAATCATATCCTAGGCTGCTGCATAAGAAGCAGCATGGCCAGCAAAGGAACCAATTCTCCTGCACTATGATGCTCTCGTGAGACACCAACTGGAGTACTGCATCCAGCTTTGGAGTCTACAGTACAATACAGACGCTGATCTGTTAGAGAAGGTCCAGAGAAGAGCCAGAAAAACAATCATTTTGTATTTTGTCTAAGAAGGCAACAGAATAAGTGTTATCTCTTTCTCAAACATCCTTCTCCCTTGTCCTGCAGGCAGAACACCTCTGAATCCAAGCAGGTGACCCTTGGATGCAGAAGGGCAGCTCTGACTTATCAGGTTTTACTGTGTCGTGGGCAATCAAGATCTCTTAGTGGTAGCTAGTTGGTGACAACAGGCAGGAAATGCCTTAACTTACCGTGGGATTATCTTCTAGTAGCAGCCAGGGCAAAGCTTGAACAGTGTATTGCATGTAGTTCAATATAGGTACATATATAGAGAAAGAGAATCTTAAATTCTGCTGCCATCCATCTTCCCAGAGATTCACCTTACTCTAGTACATTAACCAAAACCACACAAATCCAAACCAGAAATCCACAAACAGGCCTCACTCACAACATGGCCAAAAGCACAACTGCTTTTATTAAAGTGGTGCAGCTAATACAACGCCGAATGAACTCATCATTGAAGATCTGAAATGGTGTGGAGCTGCAAAGGTGCACTGCTTATCATCTAGCACAAAGAGACTACAATAGGCTTTTTTCTAGTCGGAGCTGTTGTCCTCTTTCTGTAACTGATAAACGGATCTTGACTTGGGTCAAAGGATAAATGCAACACTAAATCTGCCGTGCTTTCCATATGAAACACTGACAGCCCCCCTTGAACAGAGGCACACACTAAAAGCCCCTGATTAGTCGTAAGACTTCAATGAGAAATCTCCTAATGAGGCATCACCAAGCTCAGCTAAAATCTGTTGTGGTCGAAATGAAATCAACATCAAATGCCTTAATGAACTGGATTACAGAAAAAACACCATAAGGTGATAAAGTGTGATTTATTTTTTTTTTCCTTAGATGCTGCTGCAGTGTATGCAAAAATGATTTAAGAAATATTTCCAAATATAATACTCAAAAGCTCTTGGATCTTTGAAGAAGATAAAAGCAAAACAATGCAATTAAAGTCTGCACCCGATTCATGTAGTCAAGTTATATTTCAGGTGCATTTGTGAAAACAACAACTATTCAGCACACACAAAGGATGTCTTTTGACAGAACAACAAAGAGAACTCAGGCATCTTGCTCCTATATTTAATTCATTAAGATAAAACAAAATTTAATCAATTGCTACAGACAAAGCTGTAGTTAAATGGAAACTGATCCTCGGGCTGAGCTAAATCACTATGTGAGCAGTAGGCAGACACAGCGGGTTGGCAACGGTAAAATGGCACAACTGTCATATTATTATGAGACCCACGTGGTGGGCTTGTGAGTTGTCCTCTTGTGAGTCCAGTGCCTCTGTTCCTCTTCCCCTGTGGAAGGGGAGAGCTGCACTGTCTTTTGCTGTGAGGGTCACTGGGAACTGGAATGGATTGCCCAGGGTGGTTGTGGAATCTCCATCCCTGGAGGTATCCAAAAGCCATCTGGTCCCAGTCCTGGGCAACTGTCTCTGCTTTAGCATGGGAGCTGGGTCAGAAGACCTCCAGAGGTCCCTTCCAATCTCAACTGTTTTGTGATTCTGTGAATGGCTTCTAACTACTCACAACAAGACTCCAAAAAGGCACCTCAAGTGAACAATGCCCAGTGTTCTTTGGCTGGAGAATGAACTCGTGAGACAAATCACATGGGTGGCAATCAACAGGGAAAGGAAAAGACAAAAATGGAGCAAAGTGGAAAACTCCAGAGGGTGAAGAAGCTTGGCCCTGAAAGAGGAAAGTGAAGCAGCTGTGAGCAGTCTGTACCACGGTCTATATTCAGCTGAGTATAAGCCATTCGTTAACATTTCCAACAGCTGAAACACAACCACCTTTCATCAACGCTTCAGGATAAAAGTGAACTCTTCCCCCCCTTTTTTTTCTGGTCTGAAGGGGCTTAATTCCAGGCATGTATTGACAGACATGGGCAAGCAGAAAAGAGTAACATTAAACCCATCAGCACCAGAACCCATATATCAAGAAAGGGTGGGGATGGACTGACAACAGACATATCTGGCCTTTTTCCACAAAAAAACCTCAACCATTTGAGTTTCTTAGAAATCTGTCACCTCAAATACTTGAGGCAACAAGACTTGAGAATTAAGAAAGCAGCTCCACATTGGTGTCAATAATTTCTGTCCACCTTGACAATATTTAGGCCGCTAGGTAAAAACTGCTTCATAAAAAAAAATCATCAGGTTTCTATCATCGTTACATTTCATGGATTAATCCTACACGCACTATTGTGGCTCTTCTTTCAGATCATTGTCATTTCAGGTAAGTATTGATGTTGATGTACATTTTTGGTATTATTTTATGAACTCCCACATTGCTTAGGTGTTAGTGTTGGTTGCCAGCTGCAAACTGTCAGCATCCACCTACTTTTAGAACTAGGTATGAACCAAGAGAGCACGGAGAATGAATCTATACAACATCACTGGTGAAACACCCCAGCGGAACTGTGGGTACCAATTTGCCATTTGCTTACCCGTAGTGACACACCACCACCCTTTCCGTATATATTATTTTCCTTTTGCTGAGAGACATTTTCTGATTTCTCACTGCAGAACACGTCATTTTAGCTTGTTGAGGATACACCATGACAAGATACTTCTCCAAGGCTACATATACAGGTCATATTTGAACTTGTAATACAAAAGCCACTTTGAGATGCTCAGCAAAGAGAATTCCAAGGAAGATCATCAAATGGCAGTACTCATTTTTGGCAGCCTTCCCTCACAAGTACCTTCACAGCCTCCTAAAGCTAAAGCATGGGCAGTAATGGCAAACCAGGCTCCACCTTGCAGCTGTGGGGGAACGCGAGGGCTGGTAGAGCAGCCTTGCCTGGCCTGCAAAGCAAAGTACCTGGTGTGTCATTTAATACCAAATTAAAGCCATCGATATAAGAGCCCGCACTCAGACCTTTTCTGACAGTCTTACACGCACAAAAATTTCTCACCAATCCATCTGTGTCGGCTCCTTGACAGGATACTCTAAAACTGCTTTTCCCAAATGCAATGAGTCCAGCACATTTCTTTAGTGATTTGTTCCGTGTCATACAAATTAAAATCTACACTTGCAAACGGATGGGGGACAGTTAAGTAGTGACTCATTAAAAAAACCCACCCAACCCAACCACCTACAAAAACGCCAAATGCAACAGAGTATAAATTTCCGATACAAAAAATTTCAGTTTATAGTGATCTCCTTTTTTCTCTGGGAATAATACAAACAAGTAATATATAATAATATATTACATATTATACATATTATATGATATGCATGATATATATTATATAATATATATAATCTTCTTATTCTTGGGCTCGTATTATCACCACGCGAAGCGGTTATTTATTTGCAGCACTGATCTGTTTGTATTTTTCCACACCAAATCACCACCACACCTGATTTCCTCAGAAAAATCTGTTTAGTTCCAAGGAGAGTGTTGCATTTGCAGACAGACTTTTCAAAACACAAACACATGTAATCAGCTCTAACAGACACTGGTCGACAGATAAATTTCTTCTTATTGGACAGACACTGTTAACATGATTGTGATTTTGAACCTGCTTACATTTTATAAACCTCATCCAGGAGCAGCTTATGTTCTCCACATGAGTTACATCAAGCCTGACATTTCCAGAACTTTGTTCTGCTTACAGGATATCACAGGATTAATGCTGCAGCTGGTCAATTCTGCAACTTCTCTCTCATAAGCAGGAAGATGATGGCATGCTTCAAAACTCCTTAAAAGGGGAAAAAGTTGAACACGAACATTCTCAAAATAATTTATGGCAACTGGTGGCTAGACTCTAAAGCACAGAGGATCTACTTCAGTTTTCTTTTTAGGTAGAAGTTGCTTATTTAACACACTTCAGGGAAATTTCACCTTCAGTAAATACTTTCTAGTTCTGATATGCTGACCACCATAAGTTCAGTTTAAAGGGGCATGCAACAACTCTGAATTTAGCTGACATCCGTTATGAAAAATAGGCCCTTCCAAGTTCTACTTAACTAGTGTGGGAAAGGTGAAGAACAATTTAAACTTTTTACAGTAATATTTAAAAAAATGCACATATCTCATTTTTTCCTACTTCTCTCCTGATTTCCTTTTTTCTTGTAAAGGATTTGAATACTCCTCTAGGATCTTTGCCCTCTCCTTCCCAAATCCAAACTTCTTCCCAATTCTTTAGACACCTAACAGTCTGTGAAAATAGCACATCATATAAATATTTACTACATTGTACTCCTGCTGATGAAATTGGGACTGAAAGCACATTTATAACCTATATGTTCCACATGAAGGAAAGACAAAAAAATTAAATCATGAGCTTGATATGAGAAAAAAACAAATCATCAGCTTCAGTAGCCAACTAGAATGCCTCAGAAAGTGAAAAGGATGTCAAGAATAACAGCTGTTCTTGAAGTTGAAAGTGGCACCAGTGCTGGCACTTTTACCTCTTGTCCAATGTTACTTTGCTAACGCGTTTTGTGGTGTTGCATAGGGAAGATGCCACTACTTCTGCAGCCCAAACTCAAACTGCCTTGTGGGGTAAATAGAAGACAGAAAGATGCTCCATTACGCTGCACTCTCATCAGCAGCCCTCTCTGGAGATCAGACCATAAGTTCAATTGTCCAGAATGTTACATTTTTCATGTGGATCTCACAACTGTATGAGCTAACTGTCCCACCTCAGTTCTTCAACAGCTTTTTCAACAGATGAGCTCAGTGTACTTTATCAAAAAAGAAAATAATACCATCCTGTTCTCCTGACAGGACAGCAGAGGAAAGAAGTTGCCTTGAATCATCAAGCAACATTGACAACTCAGGAGACTCAAGGGCCTACCTGACACTGGATTCACCACAGTGTCTCCATTTCCATGCCCAGGGAAGTGAGAGCATTTGCCAGGTGGAAAAACTACAGTCAAATGCAACTTGCACGCTTCTTCTCTGTCTTTATGGGGCTTGTCTAAGATTATAACTAAGTCCTCTACTCCAGAAGAAAAGTACATGAGAGTCCCTTCTATCTAATGTTGAGCAGTTAACTCAGGTTATTGAGAGGATATTTTTGTTTTATGGCTCAAATATTACACAACAATGGATCCCAGTGTGCAACCTCAAGTAAGTCACCAGGTCTCTCCAAGCATTCTTTCTCGGTGTGCATAACACGGATAAAAATTCTTCCTCTTTGCTGAACCCTGCCCTGTCTGTTCCAACTGCTTCTCAATACCAAAGAAAGGAGCCAAGATAATATGTCTTTCAGACCACACTTTAAAATTTGGCAGGCAGTGCTGCTGGGGCCAGTTCGAGCAGATGCCACCTTGCCTCTGGCCCCTCATTCCCCTGGGCACACTGGTATCTTCTTGCTATGTCAGCAGAACTACCTGCGTGGCACAAAATGTATCAGACTGAAGAATATAAACCTTTTTGGCGGGGAATTTTTCAGCTGGATCAGTTGCCTGCTCTGCTTTTCCACGTGGCTGCTAAGCCAGCCAGGACAGAGCAGGAACACGCTCTAAGAGAGGGAAGGCAGGGACCGCCCGCAGCCACCGATGTAAAGAACTTGTGTAACATCATCTTCAGCCGTGTAATCAACCCACAGGAAAAGGATGTCTTTACAGTGTGCCTCACTGGGTAACAAGAGGAGTTCTTTACATTTGAATCAGTAGGAGTGATTTTCTACTAAAAATTAATTGGGGGACATATTCTGAAATAATAAATACATTAAATAATTGAAGACTTATACGTTATCTAGTGGATAATTCTACCTTAGAGGGCTGACAGTCAATTAGAAACAAATCATAAAGCTTGTGCTCTCTTATTTCTATGCAAATGCCCCAAGAGCTCATATTTAATAGGAAACCAGCAC
Source organism: Actenoides lindsayi (assembly GCA_025331215.1). NCBI lineage: Eukaryota > Metazoa > Chordata > Aves > Coraciiformes > Alcedinidae > Actenoides > Actenoides lindsayi. The sequence continues at coordinate 93,746 of WTSP01021661.1, read as the reverse complement.
TATTTAAAACCACTCAATCCCAGGTAAAAGGGGGAAACACAACCTGTCCCTTTGACTGAGCTACCCACAGGTCGTGTCTGCAAAGCCAAGCAATAAAACCTGACCCAACATCACCTCTCGCCTGTAATCCGCCCACTAATGACTCTCTCCTGTAATAACTCAAATCCAAAGCTTCAGGCTCACATTCAAATTAATATGTGTGAAAGTTGAAGAGACTTGATGACACCCTTTCAGTGAAGGAGTTTTTCCTCATGTCCAACCTAAACCTCCCCTGGCACAACTTGAAGCCATTTCCTCTTATCTTACTGCTTGTTACCTGGGAGAAGAGACCGACCCCACCTGGCTCCAACCTCCTGTCAGGGAGTTGTTGAGATCGAGGAAGTCTCTCCTGAGCCTCCTTTGCTCCAGGCTAGACAACCCCAGTTCCCTCAGTCTCTCCTTGTAAGACTTGTATTCCAATTTCATCCTTTCAAAACAACCAGAGGTTGTCAACTGCTTAAAATTATAGAAATATGGGAAAGAACTATATATATATATATATATAGACCACCGGTTTATTTTTGCAGCTGTAATGCACTCTACATCATATAGTTTTCTTGATTACCCTTAGACAAAACAGTCACACAGAACTTGAAGCACACATAATACTACTTCTTCATTTAGCCTTTTCTGTAAGGTCAAAGACATGGTCACCCCCATATTATACTGAGCACAATTCTACAGAGCACGTACCAACAGCTTCTTCAACTCCTTCCTGCTAACCTTGTGATCCCTGAGCTGAAATTACATTGTTGGGATGTTCATTCAAAGGTTGTACATGATGGCTGGAGAATCAGGCTGACAGGAACCTCGTAAAGTTCAAAAAGAACTGCAAAGTCCTGCGCTTGGGGAGGAACAACCCCATAGCACCTATATATGCTGGGGGCCACTGAGATGGAAAGAAGCTTGGCAGGAAAGGACCTGGGCGTCTGGTGGACACCAAGTTGAACATGATCCAGCAACGTGCCCTCACTGCAAAGAAGGCTAAGAGTATTCTAGGCTGGATTAGAAGTATTGCCAGCAGGTTGAGGGAGGTGATCCTTCTCTATTCAGCACTGGTGAGGCTACCCCTGGAGCATTTTGTCCAGTTCTTGGCTCCTCAGCAGAAAAGAGATGTGGACATGTGGACAAGTCTAGCAAAGGGCTATGAAGACGATTAAGGGACTGGAACATTTGTCATAAGAGAAAAGGCTGAGAGAGCTGGGGCCTGGAGAAAAGAAGGCTCAGAGAGAAATCTCATCAATGTATATAAATACCTGCAGGAAGGGTGTAAAAAAGATGGGAGCCAAGCTCTTTTCAGTGGTACCCAGCAACAGGACCAGAGGCAATGGGCACAGACTGAAACACAGGAGGTTTCCTCTGAACATCAGGAAATACTTCTTCACTGTGAGAGTGAGCAAGCACTGGCACAGGTTGCCCAGGGAGGCCGTGGACCCTCCATCCCTGGAGATATTGAAAAGTCATCTGGTCCTGGGCAACCAGCTCTAGGTGGCTCTACTTGAGCAGAGGGGCTGGACGTGCCAGCTTCCAGAGGTCCCTTCCCACCTCAACCGTTCTGTGATTCTGTGTGACAGCTGTTTTGTGAAGACTTCTTCTTCTATATTTATTTCTAATTTTATTTACAAGCAGAGATGTTTGCTTCCCACCTTCATTATTTGCACTCCATCCTGTACCCTGCAAATCCCTCCTGGTGGTCTCCAGCACATATGGAATGCATTGCGAACCACTGACTTGCCAGCTGCGGTGGCGACTGGGAACCGCAACGCTGCTATAAAACAAGAAACTTCAATCCCAGTTCTGATGCAGTTATGTTAATAAGCCTCAAACATAACCATAACAACAACAACAAATCCTCGGCATTGTTCTTAACGGCGTTGTTTAAAACATATGTATTGCTAGCAATGTATAAATTCTGTTTGGTTTTGCTATCTAGAGGTAATCACCATCCCAGAGGTGTAAAGTCTCCCATATGTAGCCAGAAGCTGGATCTTTCTAGATTGTGTTTCTAAGCATATTTTAAAGTAATAATCCCACAACAGATGACACCACCCCTCTTGAAATCGTATTTCCCTTCATGTCTCCCATCTTTTCACAGGCTTGATGAATCATTCATTAGTAGAAGAGGAAGAACCTCTGCAGCATTATCACAGATATCACTTCCTTTGTGCCAGATGACATGGTTCCATTCAAGTAAAAAAATCACTTTATTGCATCAGAAAAATCTGAGTAATTGTTTATGTAGCTGGGCAAACCTGTATGCCCTATGTCAGACTATCAGGACACGTCATACCAAGGAACTCCTGGATCTAAAAGTCATTTTGTCATTGTAATAAAACAATCCCAAACACAAAACCCTCTTGATAAGAACAGGCTGATACCAAAGATAAAAACCAAACGTATTTCTCTCACTCAGTACTGCATAGACTCAGGAGACTCTTGTGATCTTAGTTTGAGACGTGGGTATCAGACCCAGCTTTTGAAAGATCAGAGAACAGGCTGCCATTTAAGGAATATTTCTCAGATATATCACTACCACCCCTCTTTGCATTTATTTTACATTAATTTTAGGACACCACTTGGATACTCTAAGTTTGCCCTTCCTAGAGCTTGTGGTTAATGAAAGCAAGTGACTTAGCTGCCCTGTGATCTGAACTACAGAAAAAGCACATGACTGGGGAGCAGGGGGGAAGTTTCCTAAGACAAGACCATGGCTTCACTGGCTCCAGTGCTCTGTTCACAGCACTACGGGACTTATTTCCCCAAGCCTCTGCAGGCTTACACACCTCCTTTCTGCATACACTTGTGGACAATGTAAAAGTGATTCTCCAGTAAGAGGTTTATTTTTATAAGGGAACAAACATCCCGTTTTGGTGTTGCACTTCCCACATTCCCTCTGTAACCTGTACTGAGTCAGTACCCGAGGCTCCTTCCTTTGGTTATTTAGTCAAGAGGCAGTCTTCCTCAACATACCACAGCGAATATTCCACTCATACCTTCCGCCAGCTTTAAAACAAAGCATCTCATAAAAAGGCTAGACAGTCTGTTTCAGCTACCTTCTGTCTTTCCATTTAAGAGGTCTGCTGCAAAAGCACACCAGCTATTCAGAATGAGACACCTTGCTGCATTCATCCGTCATGTGTATAAATCTATCCCTCCAGCCTCTCACTCAAGGGTCAAGTCCAGCTCCAGAGGATGCTGCGCAAAGTCCACCTCTCAAGAATCACACTACCTGCAGGGTTCTATATATAAGGCTCCCAGTACCAGCTGAAATACATTACTGGGCTATGGAGACACCCCCTCTACCCTTTACCAGAGATCTCTGTAACTCCACATGGTAGTAATCACTCATTTAACAACCTCTATTTGCCAGTTGTTTTTGTTTTCACAATAATCTCCACCAAGTTTGCAGACCTGCAAAAAGACCTGGTTTCTGTTTTCATGGACACAAATATTCAACTTCTTTTCTAAAGTTAGATTTAAACTTTGGCTTAAAGTGCAGAGCCCCAACACTTGTGAAGCATTCTACCCCTGTTCCAAAAAGGGCTCAGCATTCCCGCCTTAGCTCCAGCTACACTTTTGATCTCATCCCTTGCACAGTACTCCTGGCTTTAAGGTAGCCGTACCACTCCATGGAAAGTGGAGAATCATCGGATGCAAGAGCTTCAGGGGTGAGAATGGCCTCATCAAAAAGGCAGGTCCCTCAGATGTCTACCAGCACATCTGTTTTTTGTGGGTTTGTTTATTATTGTTTATTAAGTTTAAAAATTCTATTATTACCTGAAAGGGATTAATTTCTATTCACTGTTTCACCAGTAGTGGTTTACAACTTCATTGTAAAGCACTTTGAAATAGCTACCAAAACAGAGAGCTGCAAAACAAAAAAACACAAACTCTTAATTGCAATGAAGTGGCCGTGAAGGCATTCTCCACTCAGACAAACCATTCAACAGGCTCTCTGGGGGACAAAAACAAAACAAAAGACAACTTCTCTAAATAGCTAAGGATAAAATACAATTTTCAAGGCCTCTATTACCCTACGGGGGGAAAAAACCTACAGCCAGCTGCATCATGATAGCACCATTTGTAGAGAGAAAACAAGTATCAGCAATTGATCCATGATGTGACCTTCAACAGTGACATGTATTGACATCAGAATTCCTTCTTAACAATGGAGAAAGTCATCGTATCATGTAGCCTTCCAGCAATGGAGTTTACCTGATGCAATGTTTTCCACTGAGACACTCCTAGTGCCCTCACCATTGCTGATAAAACAATGTCAACAAGGTGTTGCAAGGCAAAGACAACAACCTCCTACTCTGATACAGACTCAAAACACAGCATCATTTCCACGGCGATATTTAACTTCAATCAGTTGAGTTTTGAGAAGAGGAAGCTGACCTGTGTGTTCAGAAACAGAGAATAAATGGAGCCACAGCTGTCTGAGCAGACACTCAGGGACCAGTAGACCTACTGGACCTGCCTTGTTAGAACATGGTATCTCCTGAAGAACTGGCTGCATAACAGGACTTAGAAGTGCTGCTTCTGTGGAAAGTTTATTGACCTGTTGGGAAAGGGAAGGCCATTTAACTGACAAGGATGAGGAGTAATACAACACGGAGGCTGTAGGTACTCTGCACTGTTGGAAGGCTCTTGTTTCCTCAGACAGAAGGACAGACACTCCCAACAGTTGGCTGGGAGATAAGCTTCATGTAGCTGGAGCAGGGAAATGGTAACATTCATAATTCCTCTAAGAGTTCTTCCATAAATTGGGATGAAACACATCTGAAACAGGTGTAAGTCCCTCGTGTGCTTGGCAGGATGTCTGCATACACAGCTGCTAAGACCACTCATGTGCCCTCAGATCTTATAGCAGGTTACAGAAATGAACCTTACTGTACCTACCTGTTAAGTGGTAACTGGGGGAACTTTCTGGCCTTGGTCTTTGCTTATGGAAGAGGGAACACTGATTTCCCAGTGCGCTGGTATGTCTGTTCCAGAATGATGCTTCTTTATTGAAGTGGGGTAGGTAGAAATAAGGGACAAAAGAGGAAGCATGTCAGATACAGCCAAATTCCCCCTATTTAAGAGATGCCTTGGAAAGCTGAGAAAGCACGCAAGGAAAAAGAATGACCTCTGCTTTGTTTTGATAAGGAAGAGCTTGACTAGGCCAATACAGGTTTTAACATCTAAATGAAAGAATGGGAACAACTTCTTCAAGAACGGGATTAAACAAATGATCTTGTCAGCATGGAACAGTGGAGGAGAGGGCAGAACAGAATGCATCTGGAACACAGCCAACGTTATTTATTAAAGAACCCTGCAAACAAGAGCTAAACTATTAATTGCACCTGCAGTGTTAACACATCACTTTCTCCAAATCCTGTCCCTCCTCCTGATTCTACAACCTTCTGGAGACTCCTAAACCATGTTTTGCTTCGTGCGTGGAAGAAATGGGACGCTAGGGTGGGACAGCTTTGTCTTTTTCTGCTACTGGCCACCTGCAAGACTGAACTAGTCTCTCCAGTGTGTCTGTCTCCTCCTCTCCCTTTTTGTTCTCTCTGTTTAGCTTTGGGGCTCAGTGGGTGGCTGCTTGGGTGTTGTGTTTGATTTGTTTGTTTGGGGTTTTTTTGTAACTTTTATTTGTCATTTTACTTAAATCTTCAGCTCTTGAAGAGACACTGACTGGGTAGGAATCTTGGCTTAAATTCTAATATAAATCTTTCAAGTGTTCTGGGTTTGAGAGAAATTTAAATAATGTAACACGAATCTCTGAAAAGCTTAAAAGGGCAAAAGGCGAGTTACAAAAAGTCATTTTAAGTCCCCATTTTGAAGCAGATCATCTTTAGGGAGAAGAGTTGTTTCATGCATGAGCTGCACTGCCTGGGGCAATGGGACAAACCCATCGTCTGGGTTTAGGAATACTGGGACAGCCACACGCTGTGTTTCCAGGCTGTGACTGGCACTAGCGAGATGCACAGTCTGCATTAGAAACCAAAAACAGAATCTTCACTTTGTCCCTCATCAGGAACTTTCTCATGAAAGCACGCCTTTGAGAAAGGGCTGCGAAAGAGTTTTGGGATCTGGCTACATGTATGAGTATAAATACATGTATAAACACAGCTACATACGTACATGTATATACTTGTGTGTGTGTGCGTGTTAAGTGCGTGTGTGTGTTTCAGAAATCCTGTTTCCTGTTGCAGGATTCAAAGACATGAATAACCCACCCATGGACAAATCAGTTACATATTCTTTACTTCTCCAGCCAAATTTTCCTGGTGATATATAATGAGATTTTACATACTTTGTGCCTCATTGACTAATTAGATCAATGCAGGCTACTCCCCCTGTCCCTCCCTTTCTGTAGTAGGGACTTTCATCGCCTGTAGCTACGCAAGTGTGGTTGCTTTTGCCAAATACTTGGAGATACTGCTAATGGCTTCATTTGAACTCCGCATTGCTGAATATTAGTAGGGAGGAGGGGGTGTGTGCATTTTAATCCACATTGCGATTGCTTTGATGTTGTTTGTAATGAGGAGTATGTTTTTATTTATACATATCAGAGCTGTTAGAGGAATCCGTGCTTCCCAAAGGATTAGATTTCCACTATCAAACACACACAGTATATACTTAGAAGGGGGAGGCTCACCAGGGGTCAGTTCTCCACTCACAAACTACAGTGCTTAGCCTCTTTCACAGTTCTTTCCATCCACAGATCCAAGCACCCTCCACAGAAAGCCGTCAGTGATCCCCTAGCTTGCATACAAGGAAACAGGTCAGGACACTGCCACACACTGCTGGAGGTCACACGGGTGGTTAATGCAGCATTAGTAGAGTCACAGGACCTGCTGCTGCTTCCAGATTGACACCCACATGTTTTGAAAAAAACACACAGGAACTACCAAGAAATAAAGATCCGTAATTTTCACATCCCCGACAGGCAGTGCATGAGAGGGCACAAAGAACAAAGTTGAAGGGAAGGTTTGGCTGATGATATTTTTAAAAGGAATACAAAATTTTAACCAGCAGACTCTGTATGGCTCCTGTTACTCCTCCTATGCTTCCAAATGCTGAGACCATGAACTACAGTACTACTTTTTTCTCCCTTCAGAAGCTCAAAGTCAACACACACAGACTCTGTGCTGGTTTTAACTGGGGCAGAGCTAACTGTCTTCCCAGCAGCTGGTGTGGGGCTGTGGTTTGGGTTTGCGATGGAAACAGGGCTGATAACTCAGGGGTGGTTTAGTCATTTCTGAGCAGCACTCACACAGCGTCAAGGCCT